>JAWZYV010013251.1:0-164813 GCA_038373885.1 Cheiracanthium punctorium | reverse complement strand
AAAAAGGGGAAAAAAAAACGTCAGGGGTATCGTTCGTTTTTTTTTTGTTTGTTTGTTTGTTTGCTTTTAAGATTTTTTAAAAGATTTTTCCCCTTCTTACAGCAGAAAAAAATATTTCTATTTCGCAAATTTCATCACTGACCTCAACAATTCTTTCATTTTCTAACTCTAGACAAGACTGATAAATAAAACTGATAATAACGAGAAAAATGTTAACAAAAAATTAAAAGTTTTGCCTTGAGTCTCCGGATGTAAAGGTTAAAAAATACTTTCTTATATACTAAATTTATACTATGCCAAATAAGAAATAAACTCCTTAAAGAAGAAAAGCATAAAACCCGTTACTTCTCAAACTGTAATATGATTAAAAAAGTGTTACGAGGGAGTAAACACCACGTTACTTTTTATGCTTAAGCACGGGTGCCAAATACGCTTTTTTTTTTTTTTTTTTTTTTTTTTTTTTTTTTTTTTTTTTTTTCAGTCGTCTTAGACTTTTTCTAGCTGGGATGTGTTTTGTATTAATGAAATCCTGCAAACGCTTAATAAGTATTTATACATGTTTTAATTTAATCATTGCAAAAGAAAAAAACGAAGAGCTACGCCGAACTGGAGAATGAATGCTATACATAAATATGAATGTGGACGCTTAATACTAAAGTGTAAAAAAAAAAAATATTTCTAAAAAATATTTCTTAAAAAAAATATTATCAGGTGTAGTGCAGAAAAAAAAATATTTCTGCACTACACCTGAAACGCGATCATTCGATGTGTTTTTTTGTTTTTTTTTCCCTTTTGAGAAACATTGAAAATGGTTTAAGTCAGCATATATTTATCTGCATATCTCTGACACTGACACGCTTTAGGATTTACGTAATTCTCAAATTTTGTAAATCCCTTCATTAGTGTACGGGGTAATTTTTACTGATTAGGAATTTTTCTTTTGAGGGGGGGTTGTATACAAATTTAAAAAGGGCCACTTTTTGAAAATTTACTAAAAATTTTTTCTGAACGCAGTCTTTTTTTTTTTTTTCCTACCTTATTTTGAGCAGTCTTTCAATTTGCATTGCCCACTTATATCTGATGGATAAAAGAATTAAAGAGTGTTACCATCTTTTGGGGACACTCTGTGTGTATCTGTGTGTGTGTGTGTGTGTGTATGTGTGTGTGTATTAGGGTGATGCAAAAAAACTTTTTTTTTTTAGTCTCGAGTGAAAAAATTTTAGTTTTTGATGTGCCCCTTCAAAGGACAGCTCAAAAATTTTTTTTAAGAACTCGCTCCAATTTTTTTTTTTTTTTTTTTTTTTTTTTTTCCCGATGCGGTATAATTTTATAGAACAGAAAAAAAATAAGTTTCTAAAAGTTGCAGTTCAAAATTTAAATTTTGAAAGGTCGCTCACAATTTTTTTTATTTATTAGTGCATTACTTTAGATTTTTTCGAGCGACCTTTTAATATTCAAATTAAAATTCCATACATTTTTTTCTTTTATTTAGTACAATAATCGATAAAAATACACCACGAGGTGAACAAAAATCAATAAAACCTGTCAAAATTTAAAATTTAGTTTCAGAATTAATAACAAAGCTTGAAAAATTGTTAAAATGTTGTAGTTGATTAAATAAAATTATTAAATTTAAGAAAAATTATGTTTTCTATATTGTGCTTGATTCTTAGTTCATCTCGTGGTGCATTTTTACCGATTGTTGCACTAAATAAAAGAAAAAAATGTATGGAATTTTAATTTGAATATTAAAAGGTCCCTCGAAAAAGTCTAAACTAATGCACTAATAAATTTAGAAAATTGTGAGCGACCTTTCAAAATTTAAATTTTGAATTGAAATTTTCAGAAACTTATTTTTTTTTTGTCTATAAAATTATACCGTAACGAGAAAAATAATTAAAAAGAAAAAAATTCGATTTTTGACGATTTTTTAAAATATAGCTATATAGATAGATAGATACACATATATATAAAGTACACGTGAACGCAGGGGCGTAGCCAGGGGGGGGATATCGGGATATATCGCCCCCCCCCGAAATTTTTGGATTAATGATGAAATTCCGTCTATTTATACACATATAAGTTCATATCCCAGCCCCCCGAAAAATTTTCCTGGCTACGCGCCTGCGTGAACGTTTCGGGTGGTACAACCAGGGTTTTTTCAAGGGAAGTGACGGGATGATATAATATACATTTGAAATAAAATCCAGAATATTTGAAAAAAAAAGTACTTATTACTAAATACAACTTTTAAAAATCTTATTGATTCCAAAAATCATTCGTAGATGAAAAAATGGTTAAATTAATATCAAGTATACGAAACACTCACTTAAGCCACGGCGGGTGCTTAAAATTTATAAAAATAACAGTGTTTAAACTTAAAATTAATTTTTAATGCAAATCTACACTCAGCAGATTAATACACTACCAATCACACAGATACATATTTACTTAAGTTTTCACTGTTCTTTGCGAATTAAAAAAGAAAAGAAAATGAAATTGGGTTTCCCCCAAAATCGCGACTTTTAACAAATACGGAACAATACGGGACTGCTTCTAAATAAGTATAGAAAACCTTCAAAATATCAGACTGCCCCGTATATTACCGGACGGTTGGTCAAACTAACAAAAACTAATTCCCCCGACTAACTAGTGACAAAGCTAAAATAGCAAAATTAGCTATTGCTTGAATACTTTTTCAATGAGTTATGAATAACTAAAGCAAAATAAATAAATAAATAATAAATTTTATTGAAAAGATCGGACATGTTTTTGCGACATTTTGTGAAAATAACCCATGAACAGTGTATATGTAAATTAATAATAATAATAAATAGGAAGGTCTCAAAGAATGGAAAGCGAAACAAATTTGATAATAACAAGGATTAACCCATTAACGCCCAGCAATCTATTTTTAGACGGTCGCAAAAATATTTAAGCATTAATTTATTTTTCTATTTAATTTCTATTTAAATTTCTCAATTAATAAATCTGATTTCCACAAAATACCCAGTGATAACAAAGTAAAATGAAAATCTTTCACTTTGTTACTCATGTTTTTGGGAAAAAATTACATTCTTCATACCAGACAAATGTCGTAAATTTTTAAATCGTTTCTGGCATCAACAAAAATCGGAGAACGTGCTGTAAAAAGTTGGGCGCTAATGGTTTAATCTACTAACGACCACAGACATTTCTATAATTAATGAATAATTCATTATGGCCTTTAAGATTCATGTAATAATATATAAACATTTATAAGTATTTCTGAAAACTTATTTCATGCTATAATTACAAAATATCTATTATTTAATATTTCTAGCTGTTGTTTTTTAAATGAAATGTTCTGTTCTTTAAAAAAACATGATTGAAAATATTCGACATTTTAAATTCTTTGTAAGACATCTGCTTAAAAAAAATGAAATTACTATCGTAAAATCAGATTCGGAATGTTTGCTAGTGTTTTAAATTTTTGCTGTCGGTTTGCACACGCTTCTCGCACACTTGCGCTAATAACATATTTTTTTAATTGAAAAAATTAATTTTTAAACACATACATTTATTTAAAATCATTTCAAATAAATGTCAATTTTAAATTTATTTTTAAAATCTTATAAATGTTTTTAAGTTACGAAAATGAAATACATATTCAAAGAATTCATATTTAAGAGTATAAATTTGTTTGAAATCAACATAAGTCAATTTTAAGTTCAATTTCGAAATTCTGTAAAATAAAATCACAAAAACGGAAACATAAGTCGAAAATGCCATAAAACAAAAGAATTCATCAAAAACTACTAACAAAAGCAAGTGCCAAACACAAAAAAAAAAAAAAAATAGAAAAGAATAAATGAATACCTTGTAAAAGAAAGTACTTCGAAACTTTAATCCTTAGACTTATCAAACTTTGCACACTAAACTTTATCGATGTAACAACTTAATTCTTACAACCGAACAACTTCGCATAAGAATTGGATTTGAAAGATGAAGCGCCAAGTTTTGTGGGTGTTCCCTCACAAAGCATTCCAGTAAACCTAAAGGGGAGAATACAATGCAACGCAAGAAGAACCATTAAAATGATTGATTGCCTCCGCACGGTACCGAAATCTAGAAGAATTTCAGACCTGAACCTTAGATATGGTCCCTTATTACGTAGCCATGCACGTGCGGGCTTTGTGAAAGGGGGGGGGAACCCAAAGCAATCCCTTGGCCGGATGCTGCAAAAACATTAGAACATGCTGCAAAGACATGTCTTTGTGATGCAATCTAAAACGACGTATAAATGAAATATTAATAAACAACTTTGATTATTACATGTTTAACAACGCTGCTAATGAAAATTTTAATATGTAAATATAATAATTGTATGTTTTTTAAGGTAATAGTAAATTTGTTCATGTTAGATATTGTGTTTTCAGGTAAAAACTAAGGTGAAACAAATCCTACATTTATTGGGCAATACCTAATACTGCATACATTTAAGATTCATGTAATATACATTGAATACCATGATGTAATTTTTGTTTGCACAGACATTGAATTTAATGAACCATCCATAGTCGCCCGATTTGCTGATTGTCATTAATTATTAGTTACAGCATTACGGATTGAATTAAGTTCATGAAAAGTCTTTTTCCAACGTCTTCTGATAGGCAAAGTGAGTTGTAAACATTTTTAAAAAGTCAACTTCGTCTTTACAAGAAGGTTGTTAAATATACAACTCTCCACAATTTCTCCCTAAAGAGTAACATAAACACAGAGACAAAATTTTCGAAACTAAGGAAAATTTAAAACTGCATATAACCGATATTGTGCGTCGTATACACGAGGCATTTTTGCATTAAAATAAATAGTAATGAATCGGGACTTCATGAAAATGACGTATAAATGAGAAACAAATAAACGGTGCCTTACTGTATATATATATATATATATGTATATATATTAATCTGCCCTAAGAGCCCAATTTATGACAATTATTATATTTGTCCCTGCAAAAGAGTTAAAATGCTATAAAAATAGTCTGCGAAGAGCATTCTTTTATAAGACTCAAATACTACATAAAATATTTTAAACTGGAACAAATATTTTTTCCATGGTTAAACTATATAGAATCTCCTAAAAAAATAGTAAGCCTAGGACACCCGTTATTCTTAATTAGACTTAGGTCAGCACCATAGTTTTGATGAATATTAAGTTCATATGCATATTTCGAGTGTTACACCCCCCCCCCAAAAAAAAAAACCCCACACACACACAAAATGCATGCTTGCAAAATTATTGTATTATTTAGATGAGTTTCAACAATATCAGATTTACATCTAATTTAACTTTAGTCATTTTACTCGTTTAACATTAATTTGACCCCCATACTTAAGATTTGGACAGAAGATCGAATACATGCTCCATAAACATAGCAAATGTGTTCGTTAGAAATGTCGGGCCGTATATTTGTTTGGTTGTCTGATAGATTCAAGATGGTACTACAGCTACAAACTCTCTTGACAATTTTCGTTCTTAAAACTATTTGTTGAATACTACACAACTATTTCACGAATGCAGTACAGTAATACAACTAATAGAATGCAGCTCATTCACTTACATTTATATCAGCTTCTTGGCAGCTGTTCAAAATGGGGAGGGGAGTGTACGAACAAACGGGAGTTTCTTAAAATGCCTTATGCAAAAAGGGTTCCATGTTTAGGTATTTTCGTGATGTTTTAGCTTTCGGTTCACGTATAAAAAATTCGCGAAAATAAGATGCTTTTACAGTGCGAAAATAAGTGCTTTTACAGTGTATGGCCTACGGTAAATTCAAATTGCACTAGCTGTAAAGTGTTTAAAAATTTCTTCTGGATAATTTTTTTTGAGAGGCGGGGGGGGGGGGGGGGTTCTCCCTTCGCAAATGGCTGTCCTGGGGCCCGAAAATCCTGTCGGCCTGATATCATGTCTTATTTATGTGAATATTTCGCCATGTTAAATTACGTTGCGTTTTGATAACAAAATAAATAACTAAAAAATAAATAGTTAGTATTTTAGGGGTGAGGGGCCAAATATATATTAAAAAAAGAGTATGGTAACTATTATTTCAGAGCATTTAAAATTTACAAATTAGTTAAATAAAACGCACGAAAAACTTACAAGTGCACGGGATTTCAAATGATACATGAGGAAAAAAATTTTCAAATCTAATTCATTTGAGGCTTCAACGTACATATATAATGATGCAAGATGATCTCGATCCCTGTCGATAGACTGAACATTTTTATAGCATACTCAATTTCTTTGTACTAAAATAGTATTTGAAATCAAATCTGGAGATGAGCAGCCCCCCCTTGCCCCCCAAATGGTATGGGTGTCCATGATTTTAGGAAGTATTAATGAGAAAAAGTAAAACTAATAAAAAACTTTGTAAAAAAAATCGCTACAAAACGAATTTATTCAGTTATTTCATTGAATGACCTCATCGTCTTCCACAAAACAAAAGAAATTTATTTCTAGCGTTTGTTCATATGTAGCGTTTGTTCATATGTGCATTAGTTTTTCCTTGTTTACAATCTTATGACTGCTTGAAAGGGATGCTGTAAACATTTTCTTTTTAGAAATAAATGTTTCTAATGCAAAATTGTTCATGGACTTATCTTAAATTTTGCTTAAAAAATAAAGCCTTGAAGCAAAATTACTCAATTATACATAGTGGCACTACATCATTTCGGTGGACTGAAGAAAGCGTAAAAAAACCCGCATAATATTGAAGGGGTTTAATTTTTCGGATGAGTGTGTGTGTGTGTGAGGGGGGGGGGGCACTTGAAATAAAAAATTTAAGAAAGGAGTGGGCATCCGAAAGTGCGTTTTTTGGTGGAGTGGATTTTTTTAAAGTATTTGATTTTTTTTTTTTTTTTTTTAGTATCATTTTTACACTAACATGCTTCACACTCTGAGTGCCCTCCTTATGGAAAAACTTGTATTTTCACTTAGCCTTAGTTAAATACTGGGTTCAAATTTGTGGAAGAGGGAGGTGAAGCCATTCACTTGACTACTGGGCTCAAATTTGTTTTGCAGTAAAAGTGCAGATGTGTAGTAATTTATTTTCTATGTAAAAATAAAAATAAAAAAACTTTATCAAAAGCTAAAGGGCGTTGAGGCGTTTCGGACGGCCATGGGGCTACTGGAAAAGTTATCTGAATGGCAATTTTCAATAGAGATGAATACAGAATACACTAATGTACCTCTCTTTACGCCCTTTTGGACGCCCACTTGTTTCTCACATTTTTTCATTTCGCGCCCCAAAAATGAAACCATTCAAATTATGCGCTTTTTTTCCGGTGCGTATATTTAATCAAAGTTGGTGAAGGGGAATAATCTTTGCAATACTAATAATGGTAAAAATATAATTATTAAAACTATTACAACAAAACTAATTAAAAATTAATTTTAAATACAGTTATATATAGCCGATATTTTACATCTTAAGAAATGAGTTTCAAATAATTTTTAGCCAGTTTCCTTTAAAAAAGCTTTTTTTTTTAGCATTTAGAAATGAAAATTTGTTTAGAAACATTACATTTATACTAACATTTGATGTAAAAAGTTCTTTTAAGGAAGTTTTTCTAAACTGACTTATTAATACCATAATTTAATTCTGAAAAAAAAAGCATGTCTAAAATAAAAGAAGTAATATTTAAATTAAATACTTTCAGAAATAAAAATAGTTTTATGTAAATATATATACTTATAAATCATTCATTTTAAGAATTATTATTTAAAACCAAAGAGTTAACAAGATAAATTACCATGATTCAGAATAAATTCCTGCACTTATGAAAAGAAAACCAGTAATAACAAGCCATAACAGATTACAAATCAGAGTGAATATGATACCATATTACATAACCTCAAAACAGGATGTCAAGCATTTTAGTACAGTAGACACCGGTTATAAACGTACTCTCACAGGACCTCAAAAAGTAGTACTTTGTAGCCGAAGTACGTTATAAGCAATACCGGCAGTAAGATTCAATGGTACACAAAAAAAGAAAGTGGGCTCATAATTTCACTGTAATGTGTGTTTTAAACAGGTGTGATTTTTTTAAAATTTAAATTAAATAAAAACAGAACATTTTTTATTGAGATAAATAATCTCTAATTTTCTTTTGTTTTAAATCAGCAGATGCTACTTTAAAGATACCGTTTTTGATATCCATAATAGACTTTTGTAGAGTCTCCGCATCATCACTTCGGCATTCAAAAAATCGTAATAATGTTTTAGCAGCATGTAATGCGTGGGGTTTGCTTGGTACTTCACTATCATCAGGATCATTATAGTAGTCCTTTTCAGAAGGCATTTACATTGATGAATAACAAAGAGAAAACATGTCTTGTTCTTGGCCTTGCCTAGCAGGGGAAAAAGATAAAAGATCGCTCTCTTCATACACAATTCATCTCGCTAGAGATTCTAAAACTGACAACGAGTGTTTGTGAACGTACTGAAATTTCCGAGAAAAAGGAAATAAAATGCTTAAGAAAAGCAAGATTTTATTTTTGGCTTTGGTATAAAATGTACGTTATAGTCGAAGTACGTACTTTTGTTAAGTATGTTTTAACCGAAGTTAAACAATATAAATATAGGACTTCAATCGGGACCTAGCTTCTAGGTACGTTAAAACCGATAGTACGTTAGATCCCTGGTCCGTTATAACCGGTTATTTCGCACTGTATGTACATGATACTTAAATAACCCAAGAATTTCATAGTAACAGTGGCTTGGGTCGAAGTGGGCATATAACGCTCCCTTCTACGCCCCTCATGGCCAAGCATGCCTTTCTTTTTAAGATAATACGTGTTAATTAAAATGTTTAATTTCTATTAGCAACCCTTTCTTTAAAAAATTAGGAAATCCCGAAAGAAGACAGTGCTTTAAAGTGGTACTTGTAAGAAACCATACAACTTTTCATTCGTTTTTAAATAGGGTGTCAATGATTTACATCAGCAGATTTAAATCGGTGATTTTAATCTTGATTTAAATAATTTGATTTAAATCAGGGATGTACAACCTACGCCCTACGGGCTATTACTATCTCATGACACCCTTTTCCATTCATCTGCCAATCCAGTTGCATGCTGAAAAACACAACAGAATCCATCAATTCAATTTTTAGGAAAAGGAATTAATTGTGAAAATGTAATTCTTTCAGATTTGTTTTTAATGGCCATAAATATGGCAGCAGAAAATTTCAGTTATAATTAATAGACTTTTATGAATATGTGCCATCCAGGGGCGTAGGGGGTTAGGGGGTTAGGGGAGTCATAACCCCCCCATGAGAAATTTTACCCATACAAAATGTATATTCTTCACTACAATATTACACACATGTATACATATATATGAGTTGTAGTAGTCGTAACCCCCCCCCCCCCATGAAAAATTTCTGGCTATGGCCCTGGTCCCATCATATTATCAAGAATTTTTATTTGCTATTTGTGAGATTCCACAGTATTGTCATGCCCACAATAAACTCGATTGGTCATAACTAAAAAAAATTGAGTTCGGTGAACAATTTTTCTTTTTTTGTAAACAATGTAGCATACCTACTGTTAAAAAAATTCATTCATCTAATCTAAATGTTTAATTTAGTTATCATCAACCGAGCTTGTTGCAAACATGACACAAACAATCACAGTACTATGGGATTACACAATTGCCTTGCCTATGTGTGCCACCAGATTTTCAAGAACTTAATTTGCAAAATTAAGAGAAAATTATAATTAAAAATTTGGAATTTTGTCATTACATCCATCAAGTAGTCTTTAATATTTTGTTTTTAAAACTATATTAGTTAAAAGGGCGCACTACTTGACCTTTGATACATAACATCTGAATTACTACGGTCCACAAGCTGAAAGAGGTTGTGCAAAAAAAAACAATTATTGTTATTGCATGTGAATAAGATATCTGTACAGCTTTATTCCTGAAAGCAATTTCACAATGCTTCCAAAATCATTCATTCGGGACAAAATTATTTTATTTGCATACAAAAGGTTTATACTACTAACTAGATACGGTGTGCAAAATTCTGTAATTCGACTTGAAGTGCATGAGCATGTAGCGTGTGTCCCCCCCCCTTTTTACACACACACACAAAGATAAACTTCCGTTACAAACGTTGCCCGGGTGTATTAAGTGTTAAGGAATAACATGCCTAAAAATTATTGTCTGCTTCGCTCCCCACCGTTGCAAAGCACGAGTGCAGCGATTTTCCTCTTGTGTCTTGTCCTCTTGTGATCTAAGAAAAACCTGTACACGCGACGAATGTGCACGTTAAATTTGTAGGGCCGGTTCTGGATTACCAATTCTGTGTGTTGTTCAACAGAACAACCAAATGAAATAATTGACAAATTATAATAAATTAAGTAATGTAAAGAGTTTAATTATCTCTTTAATTGATTGTTTACAAGAAGTGCTTGCTTATGTAAAAATCAAAAAGATTCTGTTAATGCTTAATCTACAACAGAACATGTATTATCTGAATGAATTTTTTACACTGTAATATTCTATTGTATTTTGATGTCAGTAGAAATAATTATAACAAAACTATAGTTCAGGAGAGGTTTTTTTTAACTCTATTAATTTGTAATTTTTAACACATCAATGGTGAGATCCACTAATTTTTTTTTCGCGGGTGTGTGTGTGTGTGAGGGGAGTTATGCAAAAAAAAAAAAAAAAAAAAAAAAAACGGATAAAAAATATAATGATGACTTATCTGGAAGCATTTAAAATATATTAAAATGAATAAAATAAAATGCATAAAATATTTAAAAATCGTTTAGTGATACACATCACTAAAAATAAAATAATTTCAAATTTACTTTTCAGCTAAGCCGAAATAATATTAGAAAAAATAAAAATACATTTAAAGATTAGTTTTTTTAATCAAAAATTTATCTTTACTTGTCATGTTACTGTGAAAGTGAATAAAGCGAGAATGTGAGACAAATTATATATGAGGTGATTTAAGTCATTAAAAACTGACCGGGGATTAAACTAAACTAAAAAAAAAGTAGTTTTATTGTCGGTGTTTACTTTTTAAAGTTCATACTGTAAAATTAGCCTATGGAGTTCAATTTTTTTTCAAGCCTAAAAGTTCTATCACTACGAAATATTAATATAGAGGACCATTGTTTATAAACTATAACGTTTTTCAAGAGACCGTTACTAAAAACATTTTAAAAATTGAGGTTTTTTTTCTTCTTTTTTGAAGATTTTGAAATTTACTAAAGTTATAATGCATAGTAAAAGCTCAAGCCTGTCTAAAGCGGATCTTTAACTACGCGGAAACTTGTCCTTTAATCAAATATTTCTTGGTCCTCTGAATACTTACTCTAGGATATAAACAGTTGAGGATTCAGAAATTTTTTTAGAAGGGACTAATTTAAAAAAAAAAAAAAAAAAAAAAAAAAAACTTTTGTGACGATATGCAATAAAACAAAATATCACTTTAAAGTATTGTAATTTGTTTTGGGAGGGGTGAATTTAGAATAAAAGGTTATTTTCCCTATGCAAAATGCACATTAAAGTAAAATGCTACCCTTTAGAAATGTCTTTGGAAAGGGGGAGGAGGGGCGCTCAAGCGTCTTAGCCCTTTCCCTGTATGCAACACTGGATATAACTTTTGTTTAATGGAAAACTGCGTCAATGGAAGAACATTTATTTCCGTTTAAGACAAAATTTTATTATTATACAGTAAAACCTAATAAATTTCAACCGAATCCTTTTCACTAATTCGATTGATATTATTTTAAAATGCAAGTTGGATTAATTTATTTGAGTAATTACTCCGAGAAAAACATGTAAATGAATTTACTTGCGAAAATAATTTTATATCATTACAACATTATGGAATGGAATGAGTGAAAGAAAGAAAGAAAGAATATCTACATGAGGGTTTTATTTTTTAAAGTCTTATGAATGTTTGATAAACTAATATTTACTTGACTTCGACGCAAAGCTCTATTTGTAGCAAATGGAATCTCATTTTGAAACAAATTGGAATCTCCAAAAAGAAATAGGAGATGGGATATTTTCTTGGGAAAGCGAAACACGTACAAAGCAGACAATGAGTCTTTTTTCCAGTGCTTCTGGTCAACCGTCACCTTGACCCCAGAATTGACCCTCACTTCCCTTCTTTGCCCCCCTTCCCCGGTTTCCCTTTCCTCCAGCATAAGGGACCATCTATAAAGGGTTTTTTTTTTTTTTTTTTGTCCAAGCAGCAATTAGAGTGGAAGAATTTGCGGAAGAAGGTGGGGAAACGGTATTTGACAGTTTGGCGTATTTGGCGGAATGCTGTGTGAGGTATAACCGTTTTGTGTTCTTGAAACTGGATCGAAGATTGGCGACTTTGGCAATCACTTGGCGTACTTTTGCATTGGTTGTTTCTCCAGCCGTGCTCCAGCTGCGGTGCAATAGAAACTCGAGGGCGTGGTTTCATTCTCATTTTGTTTTTTCCTACTTTTTACTTTTATTTGGGTGTGTGTTGACGTTCTTTTATTTTCTGTCATTTCATCTAACGGCATTATATTTATAAATATTTTAAATACGTGTAGGGACCATACTCTGATGCTGACGTACCCAGGGCCGAACTGGACCGCTGAAACGGCCCGGGCGATTCGATCAGATCGACCCCCATCTTCCTTCGAGAACGACGAGAACCGAACAAAATAATGGAGTTTTTAATACATCACTTCTCATTAATTTATAAGGAAGCTTTCCAGTGCTGAAAATTACGGAAAATTGGTGAACCGGTGAATTTACAGAATTTTAAAGTAGCCTAGGGCAGGACTTCTTTCCTTCTTTGTACAATTTATTTTACATACTTGCAAGGGCGGCTCCAGTGAGGGGGCCATAGGGGCCATGGCCCCCTCCGAAATTTTGTTTTACAACTTTAGATTCGCATACTTCACGATTTCACACATTCAATTTGAATTTTGAACAATTTATAGACCTAAGTAAAAAGTTCGATGGCCCCCTCCGAGAATTCAGTCTGGAGCCGCCCTTGCATACCTGTGCAAAATTTCAAGCCCATCGTTCTAACAGTGTAGAAGTGTATATCGGAAAAACAACTTTATGTATTATAATATATTTAAGAATTATTATATATGACATATAACTATTTATATATTAGAATAAAGGCAGTCTAGATGTGGGAACCATTGTTCAAAGATATATCCCCTTGAACGTTTTGAGTCGCGACCTTGCTGGTCACTGTCGAATCTAGAGCTTTGTGAGGCTCCAATTCCTCAGCTCGAATCTAGAGCTTCCCGAGGACCAGTGCCGGATTAAGACAGCGCGGGGCCAGTACCGTAACTTGGGTTTAGGAGCCCAGGGGCGAGAGTGAATATGGGGGCCCTTTTAATCTTATATTTTAAAAACGAATATAGGTTAGCACGTACATGTATTGACACGTACATGTATTTATTTGTATGTACGCAAAGACAGAATTAAACACTTTCAGTTAATAACACATATGATATAAGTATTTATTTTTTAAAAAATTAAAAAATCTACCTCTATTTTAAATAAATAAATTTTCTACTTCTGAAAAATTCACTTTAAGAACACAATTTACAACAGGCAACATACAACACTAAATAGAAGTCAGTGTCGTACCTCTAAGCTATAGCAAGAAAGGCGTGTGTTATTTATGACACTTGAAAAGGGGTGCAGATTTCTACTGCTAGATTTACGCAGTAAAAGAAGCGTTTAACAAGCACGATCTCATCGTTGCAAGGACGTGACAACAGCTATTCTCTCTTCTGTACCCATCGTTGCTTCCTGTATGAGTACTTGAATGCCTATGATGTAGCTCAACGCAAACGCTTTCTCGATACAAGAGCATTGAAACATTCAGGTCTGGTAGCAACGATGAGAACAGAAGAGAGAATCGCTATACCGTCGCCTCCTTTTAACGATGGGAGCGAACAGGTTAAAGTTAATAAGACACTACTTATTGTGACCAAACTTTTTGATAGTTTTTTCATTTGCTTAATCAATGGCCACAACACAAACTATGGAACAAAGAATGGTCATATACAAACGAAGAGATCGGTGTCGTTCTTACTAAGAAAAAGAAAGTGCAATTTTGTTGCCTGCCATGGGCACTACTTTACCTGGGTATGCCATTGGGAAAAATAAGAATTATAATGGTTAAATACATTTACTAAAACCTACTGAAGGAAAAAAAAAAACAGAAAACACTAGTAATATCCTATTAGTCTGAAAATTATTCTTTTAATATAATTTAATACTAAAAATTAAAGCAGCAACACCAAACGCTTATCTATTTGTCCTAAATTTTAGCAAGAGTATACTACCGAATAGGTCATTCATTTACTCAGCTAAGAAAATAGTAAAACACAAAAGAAAAAAAAATATAGTTTAAAAAACCAAAAAACACGCTTTAGTGATAAATTGAACTAACTAGAAAGCGAAAAATAATTCTTAATATTGAAATAAATTAATGAACGAAAAATAGTATTATTGTGAAAAAAGCGTGGGGCGCTTTGTGCTATATTTTTTGTATCATTTTTGTACTAATCGTAAAAATCGAATATTCTCAAGAACTGATATATGGAGCACCCCACGCTTTTTTCACAATAATACTATTTTTCGTTCATTAATTTATTTCAATATTAAGAATTATTTTTCGCTTTCTAGTTAGTTCAATTTATCACTAAAGCGTGTTTTTTGGTTTTTTAAACTATATTTTTATTTTTCACTTTTTAGTTCGATTTGCTATAAAAGCGTGTTTTTTTAGTTTTTGTTAAACTGTATGTATTTAAAATTGATTTTTATTTTTCGATATCTCTCATAAGACACTAAGGAACACTAAGTTGGAAAGTTCAAACTGGGAGATAATTTATTTTCACTGCGCACCAGTGGCGTAGCCAGGATTTTATTTCGGGGTGGGCTGGGTATCAAATTTAAAGCTAAAGTTCAATTGTAAGCTAAATATCAAATTGTAAGCTAAGTAAAGGGTCCCATTTCTGGGAGGTAGCAGCCCCCTGAGCCCCCTCTTACTGCGCCCCTGCTGTGCACGAAAGTATTAGTCAACCTGCAGTTAAATGAATGCTACCTTCCTCACTAAAAAGGAAAAATAGGTCTCTAATCAACAAATAAAAGCGTGTTAAAAAGAATGGCCTTAACATGTTTTTGTACTCAACTCTTCCATAATGTGATGGATCACGATATTTTGTAAAAATAAAAATATCGCCGCGCCCAGGATTCGAACCTGGGTTATTGCGGCCACAACGCAATGAACTAACCACTATACAATCACGGCCACAGTAAAGAAGGTTTTCTTAAGATTGTAATCTTTGGAAGTGTTCTACTTTCAATCAAGGTAAGAAATGAGGAAATTATTTAATCCTGGCGATCCTGATCAGGATAATGAGATAAACTTATAAAATTATTGTATTGTCACCGGTTCTTCATAAATGTACAGAGTTTAAATTAAATCTGACCGTTTAAAGTGTGCCAAATTTGAGTTCAAAGGAATCGGTTACAAACATACATACAGGTGAAGCTAATAAATAAAAGCGTGTTAAAATCAGGATAATGGGATAAACTTATCAAATTATTGTATTGTCATCGATCCTTGATATATCTATATTTAAAATATAGACTGAGAGACTAAATTTAGGATATACAACTTAATTATAAGACTCAGTATATATGTTAAAAGAATATATATATGCAGGGTGTCCAGCCTTAATGTGACCCAATAGCTAATTCCCGAACCATTCGGTTTAGATATGCACTTCCAATTTGAAAAATGTTTTAAAAAAGGTAAAGAATGTTTTTACGTGCTTTTCGAACCAAAAAACCCACTTAGAAAAAAATTACAAAAATTAAATTTTTAAACGGTCCCCAGGTCCTATCACTTATATTTAGGAAAAGATGCAGTACACAAAAACAAAGTAAACACAAAAAGTTTCATTTTCTTACGATAAAAACTGATTAAGTTATGGAACTTTGAAAATCATACATTTCATCCATTTTCTCGGCCAATTTCAAGAAGCTAGTAAAGGACCGTCTCCAAAGTGAAATTGATTGGAACTCTGCCAGGAAACATTCGCTCTTGCACGTCACTCTTATATAAATCGTTTTTAAATTTAAAAGTACACACATTACGTTAATATTACAATAATTGAGTACTTAAGAAACAAAATTTATTCTGTGTACGTGTAAAACATAGATAAAAAAAAATATTTTGGACGAAGAAAACTTTTCAAAAGCAGTTCCAAAAAAATAGACTTATTTGCCTGCGGCTTCAGACTGATTTGCTGCGGTACTGATCATGGCAAACGTTAAAAATCTGTTGTGTAGTCGCTTGCAATTGCATACAGTCGTATTCTAACATTACGAATTCTAGTACAGGCGAACGAGATGTATACAAATGAAGAATGCTGCGAAATGGTACTGTTGTATGGGCAGTGTAATCGAAATAAGAGAGAGGCGGCAAGACTTTATGCCATTAAATTTCCCAGTCGAAGACATCTATCTTATAGTACAATTGCCCGTGCTGTTCAACGCTTGTATAGAACTGGGAGTTGTCATAGACGTATTCCCTTGCCTCGTGCCACACCTTCAAGCTTGCGGATACCCGCTGAGGATGTTCTAGGATATGCCCTGGCTCATCCTGAAAGTAGTGTCCAGGATATTAGCAAGGCTTGTTCCTACTCAAAATCGACGGTGTGGAACATATTACATACGTACGGTGCATTTCCTTATCGTCCAGTCCTGGCGCAGGAGCTAATGCCTGGGGACCAGTTGTATACATCTCGTTCTCCCATACTAGAATTCGTAATATTAGAATACGGCTGTATGCAATTGCAAGCGACTACACAACAGATTTTTAACGTTCGCCATTATCAGTATCGCAGCAAATCAGTCTGAAGACGCAGGCAAATAAGTCTATTTTTTTGGAACTGCTTTTGAAAAGTTTTCTTCGTCCAAAATATTTTTTTTATCTATGTTTTACACGTACACAGAATAAATTTTGTTTCTTAAGTACTCAATTATTGTAATATTAACGTAATGTATGTACTTTTAAATGTAAAAACGATTTACATAAGAGTGACGTGCAAGAGCGAAAGTTTCCTGGCAGAGTTCCAATTAATTTCACTTTGGAGACGGTCCCTTACTAGCTTCTTGAAATTGGCCGAGAAAATGATTGATGAAATGTATGATTTTCAAAGTTCCATAACTTGGTCAGTTTTTATCGTAATAAAATGAAACTTTTTGTGTTTACTTTGTTTTTGTGTACTGCATCTTTTCCTAAATATAAGTGATAGGACCTGGGGACCGTATAAAAATTTATTTTTTGTAATTTTTTTCTAAATGAGTTTTTTGGTTCGAAAAGCACGTAAAAACATTCTTTACCCTTTTTAAAACATTTTTTAAATTGGAAGTGCATATCTAAACCGAACGGTTCGGGAATTAGCTATTGGGTCACATTAAGGCTGGACACCCTGTATATATATATACTAAATGATTATTTAATGCTACAAAATGTTGTATAACAGTAATGATGTTTTAACTTATTTTTGGCATTGATTCTTTCGTTTGATAAATTAAAAAAAGAAAAAAAAACTGATTGAGAAATCGAAATTACCACACACACACACAAAAAAAAAAAAAAAAGAAAAGAAAAGAAAGAAGAAAATTTTGAATAACCGAACAAACTTCGATCGTTCAGAATACTACATTTAACAAACAATATAAGTATTTAATAAAGATGTAATATTTCTCTGAAAATCTAACGTTCCTATTGTTTTGGTGAACGAAAAATTTCGTTTTTCAGTATTCTAAAATTCTGACTTTGTAATTCTTCCTGTGCTATAAAATTTCAGCTCACTTAATGTTTTCTATGAATTTCCGATTACAAAAGTACTTATACATTCCACAACCAACTATTAACTCTGTAAAAAAATATCTCTCGTACTTGCTGATTTTTCATCATTTATATATTTCTACGGGATTCCTTGTGTTGAAAGGAAAATGATCCGATCAGAGATACTATATTAAAACTTTATAGATTTAAAATATTAAAGCCGTTTAAATATTTTCAAAACGTGCTTTTAAAAACAGCGCAACTTGATGCATCCAATAAAGCACGGTTAAATTTGTAAAATGCGTTATAAAATATTAATAATTAAATAATTGATGAACATTGTCAGATGGCTGAAGCATGAAGGTCCAGCGTTCAGCGTTCCTACGCAGTTGTCGATCTGGAGTTTTGGGAGGTTTTCCCCAGATGCAACGTAAATACTCGTTAGGCCTCCTTAAAAAGGCTCGCGCAATATATTGTTTCGGAATTACTCTGCTACTCCTGGGGTTCGTCGTTCTAAAGTCCAGTGGTGTAAAAAGTTCAAGTAAAAAGTCACTTGTCAGGATGGAACACAAACTTTATTTCTTCTAGAACTTCGTAGAACAATCAGCTGCACACAATTCACAAGCACAATCTAGCAGTAACGTGCTTTTAACAATCCGCTTGGATCAGAAGCTCTCACAAATGCTGTATTTCTCACACAAAATAAGTCACTTTTACAGGCAAAAATTCCGTGGAAATATTCAAGGGATATAGTACACTATCCCTTAAGACACAGCAATGAAGAATTTACACACAGCACTTTAAAAACAGCTTCACAAAGCAAGCTAAAACACAGCTTCTATAGCACTATCAGCGTACTCAGAGCTCTTCACACATTGAATGTTCAACTCGCCACTGACTCTCGGGGCGACGCGCTCTTCTATAAATAGCCGGCGCAGGAGGTACAAGAGGTTTCCAGAAAAGTCAATTTCTCGAGGGTTCTACATAAAGCGTGAATTTTGATTACGTTATAGAAGAGAAATGTTAGGTTATTATGCGTTTTTAATGCAGGAAAAACAACTTCCAGGCCCCATTGGGAAAATCGCGCCAAATGACCAAAAAGTCGCCAAGCTTGGCGACTTTTGGCGAAATATCGCCAAATTTGGCGCCAAAAATAAGTCCTCAAAAGTGAAGAGATCTAAGCTCTAGGACTAATATTTCTCGAGATTTCTAGAAGCCCATAGAAAAACATATGGGAAAGCGAAACCTCCGTATCTCCGATTCTAATTGGCCGATTTTGATGCAACAAAAAGCAAAATTTATCTATTTGAAGCGTAGAATACGAATTTTAAACCATTCTAAGCCCCAGAGCAGCGGGTTGCCCCGAAAATTCGTAACATTGCCCCCTTCCCAAGGACTGCACGTCCCGGGCAGTACAATCCCTAGTTAGGAGGTCACACAGGTACCTACACTGTATAACACTTAACAAGATCTTAACAACATAATTCAAGCAAGTATTCAATAGCACAATAAGCAAATACACATTAATAATAATCATAATAAACAATTACACTGTAATAAGTAATCAATGTAATAACAAATACACATTAATAAAATCCAATATATTACAAATATGTACACTAAACATGGCGTAAGTGGTGAGAGAAAGAGAGTTGAAGAAAGAGGAAGAGAAGGGAAAGACAGGAAAGAAATGAGAGTTGAAAGAAAAGAGGAATTACGCCATAGTGACCATGGTCTGAGCTAATTACAACCGCGGTAGATGGCAAGCCGATCGTAATGTACAACTCTTGGCTTCGAGTTTGGTGACTTACGAATCCGTACGATGACGTCATTCAGCCGGTTTAGGACTGTGTAAGGACCGTCCCACGGCGATTGCAGCTTGGGAGACAGGCCTTTCCGTCGAGTAGGATTCCATAGCCAAACTTTGTCACCTGCGTTGAACTCGTGTCCCGTAGCCTTCGTGTCGTAGCGAGTCTTCATCTTTTCCGTGTTCAGGTTGATCCGCTCCCGAGCAAAATGATGTGCATCTTCAAACCGTGCCCGAAGGTTTTCCACGTACTCCTCTGGCGATGAAGGCGCATCTGGAGGGCGGCCGAACACTAGATCGGCGGGAAGACGAAGATCTCTGCCAAACAGCATCTGGGAAGGTGTGAAGCCGGTAGTCTCATGGACGGCACTCCTATAGGCCAGCAGGAACAGGGGGAGTTTCCTGTCCCAGTCCTCTTGATTCCTAGATACCAGGAGCGAGAGGTTGTTCAAAATTGTACGATTGAACCTCTCCACCATGCCGTCGGATTGTGGGTGTAAAGGCGTAGTCTGGGTTTTGTCCATTCCGAGAAGTTGGCATAGTCCTTTAAAGACTGCAGAGGTAAAGTTCGTTCCTTGGTCGGAATGAAGTTGCAGAGGGGTTCCATATCTGGAAATCCATTCTTGCACCAGTACCTCTGCTACGGTCGTAGCTTCTTGATCGGGAATAGGAAACGCTTCGGGCCATTTAGAGAGGTAGTCAATGACAACTAGGATGTATTTGTTGCCATCCGAAGTTCGCGGAAGAGGTCCCAGGATGTCGAGGGCAATCCTCTCAAAAGGCGCTCCTACATTATAACGATGTAGTCTTCCACGGCTTCGTTTCTTCGGGCCTTTACGGGCGGCACAGGCGTCACAAGCTTGACACCCCTTTTCGACGTCGCCCCGAGCCCTAACCCAGTAGAAGCGCTCGCGAACTTTCTGCAGGGTCTTCATTACGCCAAAATGGCCTCCAGTTAAGCCATTATGAAGTTCTTCTAGAACCTTCGGAATCCTCGAACGAGGGAGTACTAACTGCCATCGGAGCATCTTGCCGTCGTCCGACTCCCATTTACGATACAGGACTCCATTCCTCAGGCGAAGCGAATCCCATAAAGCCCAGTACTGTTTTGTCGCCGGACTGTAAGATGATATTTCTTGCCAACTGGGCTTAGCGCTGGATTTTTCCATAAATTCCACAATAGGTTTGATGTCGCTGTCTGCTAATTGGTCCGCCCGAACATTTTCGTCACTCCAGGGATCTTGAGATGGTGCCGATGATGTAACTTGGCGGACAACGGGATGTTTCAGATGGTAATTTTTCTCTGCCCTGGAGCAATAGCGACAACTGTCTATGCAGGGCCTTCTCGACAAAGCATCTGCATTTCCATGAGATGACCCTTTCCGATGACGTATCTCGAAGTCATATTCTTGTAATCGCTGTATCCACCTGGCTATTTGGCCCTCTGGATTCTTGAAATTTAGAAGCCAGGTTAAAGAGGCATGGTCCGTTCGGAGCAGGAACTTTCGGCCGTACAGGTAATGATGGAAGTGCTCTACGGCTTTAATGATAGCAAGAAGTTCCTTTCTCGTAACACAATAGTTACGTTCTGCCTTTGAAAGGCATTTGCTCCAGTAAGCAATGACGTGTTCTTGACCATCTATCTCCTGGGACAAAACTGCTCCAACACTCTCCTTACTTGCGTCTGTGTCCAGGATAAATGGCTTGTCAGGGTGAGGATACGACAGGATCGGCGAAGATGTTAAAGCCGTCTTCAGTTCGTTGAATGCGTCCTCACATTCCTCAGTCCATAGAAATTTCTCTCCAGTCTCGGTCAATTTGTGAAGAGGTCTTGCAATTTGAGAAAAGCCCTTCACGAATTTTCGATAGTAAGTACACAGACCGAGAAAACTTCTTAAGTCGTGGATATTCTCGGGACGACTCCAGTTCTGGACTGCGGACGTCTTTTCGGGATCGGTTCGGACTCCGTGGGCAGATATTATGTGCCCGAGGTAACGTACTTCCCGACGGAACAAGTTGCACTTCGACGGACTTAGTTTCAAGTTTGCCTCTTTTAATTTCTGCAGTACCTTTCGAATGTTCTCGAGATGCTCTTCGAAAGTCCTTCCGACGATGATGATATCGTCCAAATAAACGAGACATGCTTCGTAGGAAAGTCCTCTCAACACTGTCTCCATTAGACGCTCGAATGTAGCCGGTGCGTTGCAGAGTCCAAAAGGCATAACTTTGAACTGCCACAATCCTTGTCCCGTGGTGAACGCAGTCTTTTCACGGTCGTCGGGATGAATTTCCACTTGCCAGTAACCACTTTTCAGATCCAGAGTGGAGAACCATTCATTTCCCGATAAAGTGTCCAATGTGTCGTCTATCCTGGGAAGAGGGTAGCTGTCTTTCTTGGTAATGTCATTCAGACGTCTATAGTCAACGCAGAACCGGGTGGAACCATCTTTCTTTCGGACCAAAACAATTGGCGAGGCCCAGGGACTAGTCGACGGCTCGATGACGTCATCACGCTGCATCTCCTCTAAAAGTCGGTTCACCTCTTCTTGCTTAGCAAACGGCAGCCGCCTAGGATGTTGCTTGATGGGAGAATGGCTGCTTGTGTCTATTCTATGCTGCGTTAACCTCGTACGGCTTCAATTTTCTTTTCTAAATCCGCCTTCATTTGTTCTTGTCCGGCTTTCATCTCGTCTTGTCCGGCTTTCATCTGTTCTTGTCCGGCTTCAATTTTCTTTTCTAAATCGGTCTGTCCTGCTTCAATTTTCTTCTCTAAATCCGCCTTCATCTGTTCTTGTCCGGCTTTCATCTCGTCTTGTCCGGCTTTCATTTCTTGCATCATATTTATGAGCTTTTGAAGTTGTTCTTCCATTTTTTGTCTAGTCAAAACCATAAACTGGAAAATTTAAGTCCTTCTTTAGAACCCCGATTCTGACACCAAATGTTTCGGAATTACTCTGCTACTCCTGGGGTTCGTCGTTCTAAAGTCCAGTGGTGTAAAAAGTTCAAGTAAAAAGTCACTTGTCAGGATGGAACACAAACTTTATTTCTTCTAGAACTTCGTAGAACAATCAGCTGCACACAATTCACAAGCACAATCTAGCAGTAACGTGCTTTTAACAATCCGCTTGGATCAGAAGCTCTCACAAATGCTGTATTTCTCACACAAAATAAGTCACTTTTACAGGCAAAAATTCCGTGGAAATATTCAAGGGATATAGTACACTATCCCTTAAGACACAGCAATGAAGAATTTACACACAGCACTTTAAAAACAGCTTCACAAAGCAAGCTAAAACACAGCTTCTATAGCACTATCAGCGTACTCAGAGCTCTTCACACATTGAATGTTCAACTCGCCACTGACTCTCGGGGCGACGCGCTCTTCTATAAATAGCCGGCGCAGGAGGTACAAGAGGTTTCCAGAAAAGTCAATTTCTCGAGGGTTCTACATAAAGCGTGAATTTTGATTACGTTATAGAAGAGAAATGTTAGGTTATTATGCGTTTTTAATGCAGGAAAAACAACTTCCAGGCCCCATTGGGAAAATCGCGCCAAATGACCAAAAAGTCGCCAAGCTTGGCGACTTTTGGCGAAATATCGCCAAATTTGGCGCCAAAAATAAGTCCTCAAAAGTGAAGAGATCTAAGCTCTAGGACTAATATTTCTCGAGATTTCTAGAAGCCCATAGAAAAACATATGGGAAAGCGAAACCTCCGTATCTCCGATTCTAATTGGCCGATTTTGATGCAACAAAAAGCAAAATTTATCTATTTGAAGCGTAGAATACGAATTTTAAACCATTCTAAGCCCCAGAGCAGCGGGTTGCCCCGAAAATTCGTAACAATATTTTTCTCTTTGGAAGATAGCCCTAGTATGCTTTGCCTGAACAAAACAACGATAGTAAATAATTGAGGGTATATTGTTTCTTTATTGTAGAAGAGGAAAAGAAATCACCCATCAACATCTTGTTTTCTTCCAGCACTTTTCAAAGTTTCTGCAATTCACTTTATTTATGAATTTAACTTTGAAATCACCAAAATAAAATAAAAATATTTAAATAAAAAGTGTTAAGAAATGCAGGTTTATTCCGGATATAAGTTTGAATTCAAGAATTTATTTTAAATGCATAATTTATTTGATAAAACTTATCGTAATCAGTATTTTGTTTTTAAGTTCGTGTTCAGTTAAAGGAAGTCAAAATTTATAGTTTATTCCAAGGAAAATATATTCTTGAAAAAACTTTTCGCTATACGATATCTGCAAAAACCTTTTAAAACCTCTCTCTAAAAATATAATTTCTGCTTGCATTAAAATTCATATGTATTTGTATCAAATTGTCTCCTAAGAGTCTTTATTATTAAAGCGGACTACACTCGAGGTTTTTTCTTTTTTTTTTGGGGGGGGGGAGGGGGGACATTATATGTTGATAAAAAAAATTCTTATATTTCCTTTTCTTTCTAGGTTTGACAATAAGAAACACATTTCGGGAGAGGGGCAAAAGTTTTGTTATGCCACTGCTGACTGCTGTTCATAAATAAAATGAAGGGGTCATGGCCATTTGATTAGACTAAATAAATATGATAATCAAAAATTTTGGCCCTAGTAGCCCCCTTGCTGTACTTCCTGTGCGTCGTGTAATGCAAATGAATATCTATATATGTATATAATTTAAATTGTATCGTTACTATAGTAATTACTTAACTATAATCAATATTTTTATTTTTGTTCGATTATTGTAATTTCGTACTTTTAAAGTTACAGAAGAATTCATTAATTTTCTTTACATAAGAATGAGTATGATTTAAAATTCCCTCAAAAAAGTTTTAGTTCATATTGAACCAATAGCTTTTTCCTAAGTAATGGAAAAAATCGCTTTGAATTGAAACTCATACTCAAGGTTGAGTGACAATATTCGGGTGGTTTTACCGAAATTTAAAATATTCTTCCTAATGAATGCGAGTCAAGTAAGATGAGAGTACGTCTTGAGTGGAAATGTCATTGTTCGCACACCTTTAAACTGAGTGTTTTTTCGGGAACGATTTATGAAAACGAAAGTTCGGAAAACGTAGTACTTCACTTATAAAAAAAAGGTACGCATGGCCGGAATTCGACTGTAGTCGCGACCCTACAAAGTCTGGAAGCGCTCGTCCTTTTCACAAAGGGGTAAAAAATAAAAAGGCATCACTGCTCACCTGTTATATAACGGGGAAGAACAATCATAGAATTATCCAAAGATGGAGATTCTTTTCGGCGTGTTAGCGGCGGCAAAAGGCGGCTATTAGTAGGCGGCAAAAAGCACAATAAGAAGTGATCGAGGGAAGAGAAGATGTTTCAAGACCGATCCCTCGAGCGTGGATGATTCTTGTGTCTGTGAGCAGTGTTGCCAGGAAGTTTTGAATATAAATCGCAAGAGGTTGCTAGAAAAGTAGCAAAGTGTCGCAAAAGTGACGTCACCGCCATTGGTTGTAATGTTGTGGGAAAATCGCCAATTCCTAAAATTTAGTAGCATGATACTTTCAAAAGTAGCAAACTTTGCGATAAGTCGCAAGATCTTGGCTACCCTGTCTGTAAGAGAGCTCAGCGAATAGGCGAGAAGGCGGGACAGACCGGCTGCTTTGTTCTTTTTTTTTATTTTGTCCTTCGGTCTCTTTTAGAGTGGGAATCACTTCCACGTTTTCATTAAAAACCGATTACGGTCAGGGCAGCCGCTGAGAGTCAGCATGACCCAACAAGGATGTGGCGGGTGGAACCCTGGGTAAAAGGCCCATGCCTGAGGGAGACCCGAGCGCAGCTTCATGCTATTTAAATGTTTAATGAGTATTTAAATCGTGGACCCCTAGGTACAGGGCACGGCCCTAGAAGGGGCCCTGAGTCCAGTCCTAAGTAGTTTTTAAATTTTCATTGCTATAACTTATACAAACTAGAAAAAATATTTTGAATATATTTTTCATCCAACGAAATTTTAGAAAACTAGCCAATTGTTACGATGCGTGACATATTAAAACATGAAATAAATGGATGAACTAATTGAAACCTTAGTTTGGCCGTGAAATAAGGTATGAAATAATTGGATTCATTGTAATAAAGACCCATCGGTAATTTATTTTAACTCATAAAAGGTATTTAAACTGTTCTACATAAGTGTAAAATAAAATTTTTCATTGCGTTGTGTATTTTCTGACGAAAGAAATAAATGGATTTAAAATATTAACTATAACAAACATTTATTAAATATAAAAATCTTATTTACATTTACAAAAAAATATTTAAACTGATCTCGAAAATGGCTTAATTTAGAACAATTAAATTATTATTGTTTATCAAAACACATTCTAACTACTTTAGCAATAATAAACAATATTATTAATTATCACAAATTTGTCACTCTTTAATTGATTGATGGCAATTGGATTTACCTGTAATCCGGTGCAGAGAAGGGATGGTCATCTTTTAGTTTTATTTTTTAACACACTTATTTAAATATCCACTAATGAGGATCACATAAATAAAATTCTGAAAGTTCTTAAACGACGAAAAATTAATACACTAAAAGAACCTTTGCAAAACGATGAAAAATCTCAAACTCTAAGAAACTCTGAGAAATCTGAAAAAATCTGAGAAAATCTACCTTCTCTGGCTGTGCAATCCAGTTTTGCTCAAATCTTCGTCCCCCATTTTTTCCCTAAACTCGTAAATAATTAGTTTAGCCACTCTGTGGCTCCTAATTCTCCTAAACCGACCAGTTACTAACTCTTTTGCCCGAAATTTACCTCTCTCTAACTTGCCATTGGTTATTTCTCTATTCTCACACTTTCTCATTGGATTTCTACAGCCTTATCGTCAACACCTCCATGTTTTTCTTAAATTTTATTTTCAATTTTTCTCCCCTTGATGTTTATTATATTTTTTCCTTTTCTGAAGCTTTGCCTACGAATTCTCACCGACCAACATCAAAAGCTTCCCGCAAATTGCGCCCTGACCACAAAGGTCAGGCATTCAAAGGTTCCCTCTTCTGTCGCGGTTGCTCTATTGTAAAACTGCAAGGCGTCCCGCGATACACAAAAAATGATTTCTAGCTAGCGAACATTCGTTTTTCCCACTCTTTTCAAAGAACGCCAAAAGATGAAATTTATATGTTCGACTTTCACCAAGATTTCTTTTAACTCTTCCGAGCGCAACGCTTAAAATTATTAATAAATTTCCTGTCCTGACATTTAGCTGAAGTACACTTTTCTATGATATCAATGACTTTTGCATGTGCATGAATTCCACTCCTTCCAACATTATCCCTTATTCTGTTCAATTCCGTATATTTTTGAGACTTGCTTTTATTAAACTCCTGACGCAACTTTTGTGCTAAATTCTTTTGAGAATACCGCATGTTTTTAGTCGACCTTCAGGTGGTCACTAATGAACGGTTTTTAGCACCTGCAGATTTTTCTGGAATCGCACTTTCTTAATAAAGGCTTTTTATCTGCATTGGGGCTGTATACAAATTTCTGCACATTACCTACAGGCTCAACCTAACACAATGGTAGCTTAAAATTTAAAATAACATATTTATATATATTTATCATAAAAGTTTAGTCAAATTATCATTTCCTGAATTGTGTGAACTTGTGTGCGTATTATCTCCATCCTTTCTTCCTGCCAAGCCCGCCGACAGAGTGGAACAGGAGCGGCAAAGGTCGCCGATCCCGGTATTTAGAGGGGGGCCGTAACTGGAGGGAAATTTTATCATGTGTAAAGTTTTGTTTCAAATAACATAAATCAAATGTAACCTTTACTAGTAAAACTAAAGTTTAGCTCTTTTTGTATGAAACTGAATACATGTAATGTATAAAATGGTAGTTTGGTATGATCATTAAGCGGGTACTTTCACTGTAAGCTTTGCTTTCCTGCCATAGATGCCACGCGCTCTTGGAGTTATGTTTTTATTATTTAATTAATTGCCAGACACCAGGTCGTCCGATTCTGGGTTCTTCCCAGTGTACGCGGGTGCACACGCCTTTGCAACTCCGGATGCAGGTCATTTCTTTTGAGTATAAAACATTTCATTTCTGCTCTGATTTTACATGCACACGATATTTAATTTAAAAATAACTTTCCAAATAATCTATAAAAAATCGTTATTCTTTTACTGAATCATTTAAGAAGAGTCTGAATCATTTAATAAACTTGCCAAATATGGCAACCGAGATATGCTTAATCCTCACTCTTTCCGCTGCGGGGTTACAATTGCGAAATGACGGAGAGCAAAAATTAGTCTTTTGCGACACGTTTTTTTATCGATATCTCCTAAAACAATCGAATTTCGAAAAAATTGCTTCGAGGTATGTCGGGACCCGTCCTGGAGAATTTCCATACAAAATTTGGTAGGTCTAGGATCACCCGTCTAGGAGCTACGCGAGACACGGGCAAACTAACTTACTAACTAACATTTTACACTTCGTTTTATTTATATAGATGTTATCGATTACCTACTTATAGGTATATTTAATTATTTTTGAAATACTAAAGTAAAAACGCTTTGTTTTTGTTTATGAAAGTAAATAAAATGTTTATTTAATTGAATTGCAAATGATAGTGCTGTTTGTTTGGTTTACAAACAGAAGTGGCACACTCTAATAATTAATCTTAATTTTTCATAAGTTTGCCTGATTGTTTTAACTGTCAACTATGTTTAATATATAAAGCCCCGTAAATCCGTGGATTAAAGTTGGCAGCCCTAGCTACGTCTCTGCCAGAGACCGATTGGCAGTGATGGGGGCCCAGAGCAAAAGCTTCGTTGGAGACTCCACTTGCGAAAGCTTTCTCATACTCTACAAAGCAGCTTTCATATCACACCATACGAAGAAGGGTCTATAATAGCATAAAAACGATTGGTTAATCATGATGCTAAGGGAAGTGCAATACTTCTATAATACAGTGAACAGTGAAACCTTTCGGGAGCGACCCTCTCCATTCCGCGAAAAATCGGTTGTTAAGAGAGTTGGCCGCTCAAAGAAATGTAAACATTTGACAAAAAGAAAAAAAAAGGCTAAAAATTATGATTTCTTTTGTTATTTATGAAACTGTATAGTAATGAATAAATAATTATACAAACATATTTTTTAAATTTTAATTTGAAATTCTGATTCAGCATGTCCCCGACTGGTTCCTGCCTCAGTTCATTTAGTTGTTAAACTACAGCACTCAGTTGACTTTTTAAGAACAATGGCTAACCATTTCTGGGCCATCGTGATTCTACCGGGCCTGCTTATGCACCCCAATGAGTCATCCAAAGAGCCCTACGGATGCTCACTTATTGGTTCAAGCACTTAGATACGTCATCTGACGGCCGAATCTAACCAATGTGGAAACATCCGCAGGCTTCTTTCGGAGTGCACAACCAGGGGCTTAACTACAGTACCACCATAATATCGGAAAGCTTTCGGTAGCGACTAAATCGAGTCTTCTCATGACGTCACAATCCGAGAAATATCCGATGTGCCCTACAGGGCCGGCCACAGTGGGGATGCTGCGGATGCAAGGCACCTGGGCCCCGGTTTCAGAGGGGCCCCCAAATCCCAAATCCGTTCTATATTTTTTATTATGTCTCTCTCTCTTATCGTGAAAAATATAAAAGATTTCTTTAAATTAAAGTAGACTGATAGTGTTGTGTGACTACTCTGCATCTTTCAGAGCTAAACATCATTTATAAAAGTGTCTTTCTACGAACAGTATTCTTTGACAGTACACCCCAGCTCTTATCAAATGTCGCTTACCTTCGCACCTTTCACCGTGGAAAGAGCGAAAACATCGATTAGAGAAAAATACAATTATCAGATCTGGACCATTGGTCATAACGACCGCTCATTAGCGAATTCTTTGAAAAGAACCGAAACCCAAAGAACAGCGGAAGAGGCCTTTTTGTTGTCAAAACCAAGGACTGATTGATTAATACCTGTGGGGGCCCCCTCTAAACTAACTTTGTTGATACGAAGTACGTTTCACGCGTCTGGCATTAATTTGAAGATAAGTGTACACAAAGAAAAAATAACCTGCATTTGGGTACCTTTGCAAGCATGGGAACATTTTTTTTTTCCCCATTTACAATTGTACAAATGTGTTGGTCAAATCCTACTCTGCAGTTACTCCTACTTCTCTCAAAGTTACTAACCGAATTTGAGCCATTGGAAGTGTCTGCTTGTATTAGACTTTGTAACTAACTTTTGTGTATATGTTATATATATTTTGAAAGATTTTTCTTGAATTTTGACTTTCACGGGCCTAAATTATGGATTAAGCTTTACCAATTTTACCATCGCGTTTTCTACATTTGAAAATAGGTAAGTCGTTATTTTGTTTATAATAGCCGAGATTGCAAATAATTAGATAATTTTCGTCAAAAAGTTTTAAATTGTATTAAGTTTCACATTTATAAAAGTTTTAAATGCATTTTGATTGTTCCCGAACTTTTATTTACGCGGTTTAATCCCTAAGCAATAAATGAGTATGTAGAGTAAGCGAAGTTCTGCAGTCAGATGAAACAGCTATTCTGAAGTAGAAAAAGTACTTTTAAATCTGTGTTTATTGAAAATTAGGAATATAAAATATTTCAAACACACATTAATCGATCTCAACTCCTTCTTCTTCGACGTCGCATCTCACACTTTCGGCGTTTTTGTGCCCGCACAGTCGGCGGCGCGTGCCATGCGACGTACAGTTTATAACATTTAGGGAATATAATTAACCACTTTATATGTAGTACAATGATTTTTATGTTAGAATATAGAAAAAGATCGTGGACAACTGAATACCATATTTAGTTTCCAAATGTACGTGTGGGTTGGTTAACATTTTGAAAATATATTAAAAGTTTACTGTTTCCAAAAAGCGGTTAGATGTGTTCGGTAAGGGTTGGTAACTATGAAAAAAAAATAATAATAATAATAATTTCGAAAAAATATCCTACCAATAAAGGGTTAATTCCAAAAAAAAAAAAAATACCAACTGAAATTAATAATAGATTTTCAATGGATGTTGCTCTATTTTCTAATAGAACCCTCATACTTAAAATAGCACTCATACAATACTTGAATATTTACAGTATAATAGCGGATAAAAGTATAGATAAAATTGGATGATTGAAATGTACGTCTCGGGCACATAATCAGAAAGAAAAAGATAAATCGGGGCGGGCCCAAAAAGGAGGCAATTCTAATTAAGATAGCATTTCTACGAAAAAGCTTGATTATTGACATCCAATTAAGAAAAGTGTGAATTTCGGAAGGGGCCGAGGCCTCCATCGCCTATTCTCTGGCTACGTTCCTGATATGTCTGTTCATCCACGATCCATTCTTAAACATTTCATCGCATCATTTCTTTTCTAAAGTGGTACTGATTAGATCTTAAAATCTTAGAAAGTTTGAAACAATACTCCAAATTCATCTGAATCTCTATTTTAGAGAGCAAGATCATCAAAAATGTCACTTTCCAAAAAATTTATTCACTAAATACAGTGAAAAGTTGCTAAATTTAACGACAAATCCCTTAAATTGGCAGCACTGACTAATGAAATATCCTCTTATATTAAATTAATGGACTTCATGTGAAGAAAAATATTCAAACATACATTTTGCTTAATTTAACTTAAGTATAAAATTATTGATTTTATTTAATTTGACCTAAACTTTAAGTCATCCCCCCCCCACTTCTATAGTGGGCTTCTTTTCCAAATTTTAAATAGGTAGTTGGTCAACAAAATATTTATTTTACTGTCTTCATTACTAACAAAACTACTCTGAAACAATTAATGTCACTCTCGGTGGTCGGTGGATCTCCAGAGTGAATAGATTCATATTTTCTCACATTTTTCAGTGTTAGTAATACAGGTTAACTGAAATGGGCGATAAACGGCCCCACAGGTTTAGCATACATATTCAATGCGGTTTACACCGCCAACCAGTGCCGGCTCAAGGTACCGGCAACTCGGGCAGCTGCCCGGGGCGCTATATGTTTAGGGGCGCCATGAAAACATAATCTTAGGAAAGAGAACGGATTTTTTTTCTTTTGAAGGTTTATCCTACGTCAGACTGTCCCACTTGCCCATGGTCAGGTAAGCTCCCTTTGTAGTTTCTTCCTAGTCTTCGCTATCATCGTCGTCTTTATTGACTTTGGAATGTTAAAAGATATTTTCTAAGAAAGGATTATCTGAGCTGGTGAGGTGGAAGTCAGTAGAAATTTTATAAATCACAAAAATATTCCCCGATATAACCAGGTTTTACTCGTTAAAAGTGAGTTATACTCCCATAAACTTAACATTGTTCCAGCCAAGTATTTTCGATTCTGTCATTCAATCTGGGTTCTTCTTAAATAAGGAATCGTCATAAACGAGTTAGATTTATTTAAAAAGGGCGCCAAAATTAGCTTGTCCAGGGCGCCAGCTGCCTTAGAGTCGGCCTTCAACCGTAATTACCACGACCATTAAAGTGTTATTAGTGGTATTTCAGTTCATTCTTAATGTTTGCTTTATAAATGGGTCTATTTATTAATGAATTTTTAGCATCTATAATGTTTGGGGCCCCCAAAAAATGTTTGCAACCGGGCCACTTCAAACGAAGGCCGGTCCTGGTGCCCTAGCACGATCCTATCGTAATTGTTTCATTGTCGTGTTCACAATCGGAAATAATGCTGTTTTTTACCGAAACGTTGGATGAAGATGAAAACTTGCATTCCGTTACCGGAGAGTACAAGATGGATGAGTTTTTATTGTGTGTATCATGGTGTGTCAAGTACTTCCACAAAAGGACCCCTCTCCCTGGTACAATGGGCCTGTCAAAATCCGGCTTCCACTCTTCATGGATGTCTCCGGAGTCTTCGAAAATTCTGAAGACAATGCCTTCGTTTAAAAAAAAAGGGGGAGAAAGCCGTGTGTTAATGGGTTAATCGGCCTCAGTGTCGAGATCGGGCATAGCACGCACAAAAAATACTCGCTTGTTTTATACGACACTCATTGTGCTAGCACCAGAAAGAGAGTCGTGGCTATTTATCCGAAGTATTTGACTATCCGGGAGCGAGAAATATCCGTCACGGATATTCTACGATACCATGGTGCTAGAGCCCCAGACCACCACCCGCGGGAGATATACATCTCCCGTGGGTGGTGCCCAGACCCGGTAGAATCACGATGGCCCCGACCAGTTTCGGCTTCGAAAAGCGTCATTTAAGAAGAACTAAAACTAATTGCACTGTTTGTGCGTTTGTGAATGCGGTCTCACAAATGGATTGTGACATTGTTGTTGGAACACGCTGTCAGGGTTGTGTAGTGGTTAGAGAGCCAGTCTACCACACCACGGTCCTGGGTTCGATTACCGACACGAGCTTGGGTGTCATTTCGTCCGTCCCTTCATAGGAGGCAACGCCGGTTTACCTATTAGGTACCTCCATAATAAAGAGACCAGTCATTCTGCCCTTAGTAGTGGGCAGTGACTAGAAGGCAAGTGCCCCCATTAGAACAAAAAAGAAAGTTGTTGTTGGAACACTTATTTTCGGACTTGTTTGCTTGGTTTCAAAACTGCTCTTATAAATCCTCATCCAATAAAGTGAACTGAGTGAAAAAAGAGATCTGAGTAAAAAAATTTTGGAATTAATGATTTCTCTTTTTCTTTTCCTTTCTTTCTTTCTTTCTTTTTTTTTTTTTTTTTTTTTTCAATTCCTACTATTAGGTCACACTCTCCCTATATATATTAGGGTGACGCAAAAAAAAAAAAAAAAAAAAAAAAAAAAAGACTATTTTTTTTATTGAGTGTCGAGTGAAAAAATGTTAGTTTTTGATGTTTTAAGAGGGGGGCTCTTAAAACATCATCAGAGGGGGGATTTGGAGGGGGTCCAAAGGACATCTCAAAAAAAAAAAAAAAAAATTAAGAGGTCGCTCATAATTTTTTAAACTTCAAATATCGTCAAAAAATAGAATTTTTTTGTTTTTTAATTTTTTTCTCGTTACGGTATAATTTTATAGACCAAAAAAAAAAAAGTTTCTGAAAGTTTCAGTTCAAAATTTAAATTTTGAAAGGTCGCTCACAATTTTCTTAAATTTATTAGTGCATTACTTTAGATTTTTTAGACTAATAAATTAAAAAAAAATGTGAGCGACATTTCAAAATTTAAATTTTAAACTGAAACTTTCAGAAACTTTTTTTTGTCTATAAAATTATACCGTAACGAGAAAAAAATATTAAAAAACAAAAAAATTCCATGTATGACGATTTTTGAAATTTAAAAAAATTTGGAGCGACCTTTAAAAAAATTTTTTTTTGAACTGTCCTTTGGAGGGGACTCTTAAAACATCAAAAACTAACATTTTTTTCACTCGAGACTCAAAAATAGAAAATAGTCGTTTTTTTTTTGCGTCACCCTAATATATATTGTACAATTTTTCAATCGTTAATAAAATACTATTTCATTCATCCACTCAAGTTCAAATACATTTTTTAAAACTTGTGGTGGATGAAACTGGATGCTAATACAATTTTGGTCCCGATCCACTGGATAATTTATCTACAGGACCGCCCAAAGGATTCGAAATACTACATCACGCTCTATGGGCCGAAATTGCATATCTCAAAAACTATTCGACGTAGAATGTTGAAACTTTATATTCAGGATGGTTGTAATATCTAGTTGTGCACCCGCAATTTCGGTCCCATTCGATTGGATAGTTTATCTACAGGGCCGCCCAAAAGATTTTAAATACATTACGCTCTATGGCCAGAAATTCATTAAAGCGTATTTTAGAGGTATTAAGCTAGTTCAAACGACTCAGAAGTGATATAAAATGAATTTTTCTATCGAAGAAAGTGTCTTTATCATTTACAGTGCTGCTGCAGGAACACACAAAAGATTTCCAACACTTTACGGTCAATGGCAGTTTATGGGACATTTATCCATTTCAAGCACAAAACCGTCCTACCATATAGTTAGGTAATGCTCCGACCATGGTCACTTGCCTCCTTCAACAATTACGCCAAAAGTCGCCAAGCTTGGCGACTTTTGTACGTGTGTATGTATTTTACTCTCAAATCTCAAAAACTATTAGTCGTAGAATGTTGAAATTTTATATATAAGATTTTTGTAACATCTAGTTGTGCGTGCAGCTCGATTTTTGGTTCCAATCTACTGGAGAGTTCATTTACAGGATCACCCAAAAGAATTTCCATACAGTAGTGTCTTTGGACATCTTCAATATATTACATCTGTAGCCCGTCATTGTTTGGTCCATGCCCAAAATCTCGCCATTTGTCATCGACCTTGGCGAGTTTTGCCAAAATATCGTCAAATTTTATCGATAGTCAGTCATTTGGTCCATGCCCAAAATATTTGTCTTCGTCCTTGGCCATTTGTTTTCGTCCTTGGCGAGTTTTGGCGAAAGTCAGTCATTGTTTGGTCCATGCACAAAACCTCGCCATTTGTCGTCGACTTGGCGAGTTTTGCCGAAATATGGTCAAATTTGGCGCCACAAATTATTTCGCATAACTCTAAAACTTTTAACCGTAGAATGATGTAATTTTGTATTTAGAACTATTTTAACAGCGAACTGTGCATTTCTTTCTTTCTGTTTTTTTTTTCAATTCCTACTATTAGTTCACACTCTCCCTATATGTATTATATATCTTATTCAAATTTTCAGTCGTTAATAAAATACTTTTCATTCATCCACTCAAATACAAATAGTTTTTTCAAATGTTAATTCATTAATTAAATGTATTTAATTAAATTTAATAAAAAGTAACTAAAATAAAACTTTTCTTTGTTGGCCTAAGTAGGAATTGATTTAATTTTTTAAATATATTACTTGTTGTTTTTTTTTTTTTACAAGATGTATTTATGTTTGTATATATGTGAGTAAACGCGATAGCTCCGAAACGGTGCGTTCGATTCAGCTCAAATTTGGTATGTATATATTACAGGCCACCGCCACCGTCGCACGACCGGTATTGATTTTGGTGTGTATACGACTTATAGTGTTTTTACAGGGCTGCAAAAAAGAATTGTTGTATATTACGGTCTATCGAAGGAAATTTTCGAAAGTGCGCTAGCGCCTAAACGGTGCATTCGATTGAGCTCAAATTTGGAATATATATTAAATACCACCCTCGCACGACCGGTATTGATTGTGGTGTGTACAGAACTTATAGTTTTTTTACGAGGCTAGAAAAAATAATTCTTTGATATTATGGGTTATGGCCGGATATTCTAGAAAGTGTGCTAGGATTGGATTGAGTGTAAATTGGGTATGTATAGTAGGACACGGTCACATCACTTATATATAGTTTAGTGCGTGTAGAGCCGATAGTTTGTACACAGGGTGTCATAAACAATTCTTATACATTACGGTCAACGGACACAAATCATTTAAAATCTGCTTGTGTCTAAATAGTGCATCCAAATAAGTTCGAATTGGGTATTTATATTGTAGGACACATTCACACAACCTCTATAGATTTTGGTATGTGCAGTAGCGGACTAACGGAGGGGGCGTTCCGCCCCGGGCCCCGACTGATAAGGGCCTCCCCGAAATTGTTAGAAAATTTTAAATTATAGTTTCACATTTTTTTTATAAAAACGTTTTTTTTTCTTTCTCCCGTCCTTCTTTAATGTGCGGGTACTTGCTCATCAAGCATTCGCCACTACAAAGGCCCGAATTACCGTCCATTTTATTACTGGGGCACCCAGTGGGCGGATAGCATTACCCCCTATGAAGCGATGGACAAGTTAACATCCATGCCCAAGCCGGAATTCGAACCCAGACCCAAGGCGTGATAGAATTGTTCTTTAGTCGCTACACTACCTGGGCTGCTTTAGAAGAATGTTAATGTTCAAGATTTTACCGAAATCTCAAGAGAAGAAGTCAAATAATGCTGGAGCCCAGGATTATTGAGAGATTTTAAGTTCTAGTCAGAAAAAATTCTCCTCTGGCTCTAGAAAATTTATTTGACGCCGCCCCCCCCCTAAGTTTTTCTCCATGGGTAAAGGAATTAAGAGAATTTAAGTTCTAATCTGAAAAATTCTAGTGACTGTACATATATATGGGTCAGCAGGATATGCCTGTGTAGGGGCCCCCGAACAGTGCTTAGGTTCTCCCAATGTCTTAATCGGGACATGTATGTAAATTATTTTTTACATAAAAAGACCTTTTTTATAATAAAAATATTGAGAAGCCACAAAAGTTTTGCACGATTCTTTTCATTCCATGGCGAAATTATTTCCATGATACTCAAAATCAATGACCGACTTAAACGTTTTAGAGAATTGTCCAAGAAAGCAAGAATTTTCTAGAAACAGTTAACACCTTTCTACAATAGACAATTGTGTCATTACATGATTGGTTAGCTAGGGCCCTGTAGCAGCTACCACGTCTGATTTTAAGGTATGCGAATAAGGTTCGGACTCTGGACACAAGCTTTTCTAGCTTATTATAATTATCGTGATTCCCTATTATCGTGATTCCTCGATCCCTGATCCCTCGTGATTTATTATCGTGAGTTCCCTATTAAAGCCTTTCTCGTCCCGAATCAAACTGAGCATCTTCGATTCGTTATGTTCGTGCTACAGATCTCACGCGCGAATGTGTGGATGTAGTACATTCTTTTTTTACGGAACATCTTTTATAGACAAATAATGCTGCTTTAGTAACTTAGTAGCAAAAACAGTTCATAAGACACCCCTCGAGAACGTGTCATAGAAATAGGGAGGCGTGGTGGGGTGAACGCCCGGGGTCCCCAATCCTGGGGTCTCAAAATCAATATAACTACTTTACCCCCCCCTTTTTTTTCCTTTTTTTTTTTCTTTTTAGCACTCGGGTGCTATTTCTTTCAAGCACGGGATTTTGTCTACGTGGCGCGCCGTGGTTACTTTTCCGTTTGATTCATGTTTTCGGCAGAGTGATTTGATATTGCTAACGCAATACTTTGGTCGAACTGGATTCAGTATGGTAGACAGTGGTTTCCAAAACAGAAAGCCATCTGGAGTTGCTAACGGATCATGCTGCTAACGGAAACATGGTCTATCCCCTCAGATGATTTTCAAATACCAGGATTCACTTTGGTCGAACGGATAGACAGTGGTTTCCAAAACAGAAAGCCATCGGGAGTTATGATTTTTATAGAGGAAAACTTTATAAAAATCACTTTATAAGAATATGAAACACTTTACCCGTGCCTACACGAGCCAGATCAATGGTGTTCAAATGGTCATTGCGTATATTCAAGATAAAGTGAGATTTGCAGATACATACGCTAGTCCTCGAATTTCTCATGAAGTTAAGTTAGACGCCCTATTCGAAACGTTACTGAAGGAGGATGATTATAAGACTGTTTTAGTAGGAGATTTTAACATAGAATTTAATTCCGATCCAGGATCCGATTTCATAACTGAAATGGATACTTTAGATTTTCCAATACGCACTCATCCAAAACATTTCACCACTAGGGGCCAAACAACAATTGATGCAGTTTTCAGCAACAAAATTATGCGAACAGGAGTCTATATGAGCACTTACAGTTATGATTTTCCTCTATATGGCAGAATTGATTAAATAGATTTTTAAGAAAATCTGAAAATTTTCCAGCCGAGTGCGTAAATAAAATCTGGAAGAATATTAGATTTTTTTTTTTTTTTTTAACGGGAATACGTCTTTAAATTTGCTTCCGCAGTGGGAGGCAATTCATAAAACTGCTGATAACAAAATGGGGAATACAGTTTGATTTTGCTGCACCTCAGCACCACAGTTTGATTTTGCTGGACCTGATATATTGTTTGAGATTGCAGTTATATATCTGTCATCTACATCCAATCGATATAGCTATTTTCCTTGTAAACTATGTTCATTTTTATTTATTTATTTTGGCGGAGGGGGGGGGGAATCACTTAGGCTGGGGACAAGGAAAATGTTCCAGGTGTCCAATTTGGGAATTTCTTCAGTATTTTTTCCCCAATGTTATTATTATTACTATTATTATCAGTGTTTCTCACAAGATGCCTTATTGATAATCCATTTAAGACGCATTGCAAGAGCAAATCGGCCAAAAAAGAAAAAAGTTTCCATCACCATCTCAGAATTTGATGAATTTTTTTCTTGTGTTGCCTTACCCAAAGAAAAAAAAAATCTGGAATATTTTTGATTTACCCCTTTTAGTTTTGGAGTTATAGTGGCGGTGGTGGTGGGGTCAAAGTACCCAATAGGAGTGACGTAGAAATCAAGGCCGTACACAAAAAAAAATATCCGTGGGGGGGGGGGACCAAACAGTGAAAAAGGCCAAATTTTTCACAAAAGACTTAATATTATTTTGTTAACGAAATTTTACATTTCGGGGGGAGGGGGGACCGCACTCTCTGGTCCCCCTCCCAGGCCATTTTTGCCCCTTTATTGTCTCGACTGTGAGTGGCTCGGAGGTGCTTCGGAGAATTTTTTCTTTTTATCTGATAATATACCTTGACTATTAACATCTCAAATTGAAAATTCATTCGAAGATAGTCAGAGCCCCCAAATATGGGCCCCCAAATACCCCCAATTTCATAAAAAGTACAGTTTTTAAGAATACTTTAAATGTTGGCTCTGACGTGATTTAGAAATTTTTTTTTAACAGCGTAGTTATACATCTTATAAAGTGAATTCAATTAAAAAATTTTGAAGGATCCAAGGGACTCTCGTACAGGGCCCCAAACATGGTAGTTAACGATAATTTATACAATTTCGAAATATTGGTACAGCTGGCGCCGACTTCCCACATGAGAACTATAGCATGGAGATGTAGCATCAAACTAGTATTTTCATATTATGAAAAAACATTTTTTGAAGGGATTGTTTCCAAGAAAAATCCCAAAAAGTACCTCCCTATTTGGGACATTCCACTGACACGCGTGGAGCATTTCGTCTTTACATTCAAATATTATTTACTTTTTTATTTTATAAATGTATAAGCCATGGTATATGTAGAGTTAATAAATTTAGATAGTATTTCCCCCCCTCATTTGGCAAATGGAGACAGTTATGACATTATTTACGAATTATTTTGAGTGCTCCTGTAAATTATGCTACACGCATGAACTTTAGCCTATGTTACTCAAGAATAGTGTAGCTTTCGAAAAATCTCCAGAATCGGTTCAGTAAGTACAGGGATGTCCACAAAGTGTAATGTGCTACAATTCTTTTGAATGTCCCTGTAAAAGAATAATTTATGCTACATGCATGAAAGGTAGCCTATAATACTTGGGAATAGTGTAACTTTTTATCAGTGAAAAAAGTTTTCGAATAAATTCAGTAGTTACAGAGATCTCCATACAACTTAATGTAATTCTTATGAGTGCCTCTGTAAAAGAACTATTTGTGATCTATGGAGGATATATTTGTGATACATGCAGGTTAAGTTTAATTTTCATTATTGCTACAGTCGATTAAATTTCTAAAATTGACGACGAAATGCCCCATGCGTGTCAGTGATATGTCCCAAATAGGAAGGTACTTTTTGGGATTTTTCTTGGAAACAGTTTACCTTCAAAAAATGTTTTTTTCATAATATGAAACTACTAGGTTGATACTACATCTCCATGCCAATAGTTCTCATTTGGGAAGTCGGCGCCCCAGCTGTACCAGTCCTTCGAAATTGCATAAATTAGCGTTAAGGACCATGTCTGGTGCCCCGTACCGAGTGTCCCTGGGGGCCTTAAATTTTTTTAAACATTGTATTCACTTTATATGAAGATGTACAACTGCACTGTGCAAAACATTTTTCTATATCACGTCAGATCCAACATTTAAAGCATTCTTAAAAACTGTATTTATGTATTAGTGTTATTATTAATACTTTTTAAAGAAATTTGGGGTATTTGGGGGCTCTGACTATCTTCGAATGAATTTTCAATTTGAGATGTTTCTATTCAAAGTATATTATCAGATAAAAAGAAAAAATTCTCCGAAGCACCCCAGAGTCAGTCACAGCCGAGACAATAAAGTTTCCAGAATGTTCCTAAATTATTTCTATACGTCACTCCTGTGGGGTACTTTGACTCCCATAAACTCCAAAACTAAAAGAGGTGAATCAAAAATATTTCAGATTTTTTCTTTCCTTGGGTAAGGCAACACAAGGAAAAAAATTCATGAAATTTTGAGATGGTGATGGAAACCCCCTGTATGATTTGCCCGTGCAATGCCCCTTAATTCCATGCATGCAAGGCGTCTTTTAATGGCAATTATCAAGTGTGGAACAATCGCACTGTTATTTGTCGAACGTAAATTTATTGCATTTTTACTACCGGAGACAGTTGTTTGCTTTGATATAGGCAGTGATGAAGTATCTGGTTAGAAATGTTAAATTAGCAAGGGAGTTAGTAAAGATAGACATCCCATATGTCATAGAAGTTCCTCTTCAACAGCAATAAATCGCAGTGACTAAACCGTCGTTCTTTGACTAAAAATATAATATTTAATAAATCAAATATGGAAATTTTTTTAATGAACTTCATCAGAAGTGCTTATAATTTAAAGAATATTGAAATTTGAAGAAAAACTGAAACATATGAAATGTGTGTAAAGAACATAAATGGTATCTTACAACTAATCACATAAAAGTTCCAGAAACTAAAAAGCAATTTACTAAAAATGGAAATAAGTTTACCTTGAGCGAGACACTTTTTATTTTATAAATGTTTAAATCAGTATTCTATCATTATTATTATTATTTGATAATCATTAGATTAGAGAATTACCAATCTTTGGATTGCTACCGCAAATGGGGTCGCAAAAAATAACCCTGAGGTCACAAGGTGGATTTAAACGGAATCGAAAGTTACCGAAATATTTTCCCTCTAAAAACAGGTTTCCGTTGAATAAAAGTGTCTTCAACAGAATGAACTATTTCTTTTCAAAACAAATTTAAGTTTAAGGTTCAGTGGTTTAGGTATGTTTTAATATGCGAAGTGTAGGTAGTTAAAAGTTTTAAATGTACTGAGCTATGTTATCGTAATTCCTATATGCTTTGGGCAAGCCGGTACCAGCAAAATAAAACGAGTTTTAGTTTCAGAACTTATTTACTAATTTTCTACGAACCAGTCGAAGCAGACTATTTTTTGATTTTACTAAAATGCAAAAGTAAAAAAAAAAAAAAAAAAGTTTAATAGATTTTTCCAGATTTTTTTTAAGTTATGAATGTTAGCTTTAAAATGTAATTTTTGGTTTAAAAATATAATCTTAAAAGGGGGGCCCCACACTCGGAGACCGCCCCGGGCCTCACTTAACGTTAGTCCACCACTGGGTATGTGTAGGGTTTATAGTAGGTATGGGAAACCTTTGAACAGTTGCGGGCCAAACTAGAATTTTAGCGAAGTCGCGGGCTGTAAAATCGGGATTCGTATGGAATTTTGAGTGGTTTATATGAGCTTTATGTGGGTTTCGGCCGCTTTTTATGTTCCGCGGGCCGGATCAAAAGCCGGATCGGCCCACATCCGGCCCGCGGGCCGGAGATTGACAATATGTGGTTTATAGTTTTTGTACAGTGCTACAAAAATATTCTAATACATTGTGGCGGAAATTCTTGAAAGTGCGCTAGTGTCTATATCATGTATTCTCGATTATGCTCAAATTAGGTACGCACATAGAGTTGCCAGGCGTCCGGCAGTGGCGGCTCGTGGGATACAGCAAGTACAGCCGGGCTGCACTTGAAATTATCAGCACATACTTTAAAATAATTTATTCTACTAACTTTCTTAAATTCAGATTAGAATTATGGAATTCCCATCGTAAATTTAAAAAAAAATCTAAAAAAAAAAACCTATTGTAGTAACGGCCGGATCTCTCATTCAGAAAAAAAAACCCTTTAATCTTCCCGCAATTCAACTGCGAAAGTCGTTGGTACAGCCGAGGCCTCCGAGAGAGGAGGCCTCGGCTGTACCAACGACTCCTCTGTACCAACGAAGATTCTTTCTCCTCTCTCGGAGGCCTCGGTACAGCCCTCCGCGCTGATTAAGGAATTGGCAGCACCGTTGCCATGGTAACGAGTACGTAAGCAGTTTCTCCGGCTTAGGATAGCATAGGGTGTTTTAGCTGAGACACAGCCGAAGAAAGGGTTTCTGTCTTTTGCAGCACTCGTGAATTTGACGAACTGATTGGCTCGGACGATCAGTGAGGGAGAGAATAAAGACACAGAATATATGTTCTAGCCCAGCGTTTCTCAACCTGAGGGGGGGCACCCCCGCAGAACTTTTGCAGGGGGGGGGGCGAGAAAAACTATAGAGCAGGATGCATTTTTTTTTTTTTTAAAATCATCTTATTTATTCGCATTTTTACTCAAAGAATATCCATTTTCGCTTAAAATGTTCATTATTAAAGATTAAAAATCTCAATCTATGCTGAAAAATGTGAGGGGGGGGGAACGCCACTGTAAGTTAGCCTTTGATGGGGGGGGGGCACGACGTTAAAAGATTGAGAACCGCTGTTCTAGCCCATTCTAACGGAAACAATAGTTGTTTTTTGTTGTCTGGGAAGGTTGAAAGTTTTTAGTCTTATTTGTTACTGTGTCCATGTGTTATTGGAATCTATGATTTAACCGTTTTGAAACAAGGAGACCCGTTATTATCCAGTTTGCGTCTTGCTTGAAACTCCGTTTAACACATGGAAAGAAGATAATAAACGACAACCACTAAAAGAAAATAGACCGACACCAAAATTGTCCATTCATAAGAGAAAAGCAGGTTCGTCTCAGCATGGTCGTAGCTTCCATTTCTCATGATATGCACTATTCTCGTGGCTATGGGGCAGTTTTTATTTACAAAAAAATGTTTTGTTGGCCGTGTTTAATCGTTGAGATAAAAAGGACCGTTTGGAATGGTGCTGGATAAGATGGATTAACCACCATCACACGAGCACGTAAAACATATGAAAGCTCAATCGTGCATTTAAAAAATTCTTTAAAATTTAAGGAGTTGATAAGAAGTGGGAGCTAAATTGCTGACGCATTAAAGGAAAACTCTCGACTTTATATTGCTGAATTTATCAAGAAGGTAAGCCTGAATAGACGCTTCATGCAATTACCCATCAAAACAGTATTGTTTTTAAGTAAGCAAGAACTGGCATTAAGAGGACATGGCGAGCGAGAAAATTCTTTAAACATGGGGCATTTTAAAGAGCTTTTAAAATTAATGATATCTGAATTAAAACAACGCCCTTTTATGAGGACATCACTGACTGATTCGCAAGTTTAAAAGAAAAGAGGATTGATTTGACTTACAAAAAATAAGTAAGTTTTCTTTTTTTTTTTTTCCTTCTTTCTTTTCTTCTCAAGTTATCATTACAAAAGAAAATTCTCAGGAAACTTCGAATCAGACACGGATTAATGCAATTTGGAGGATAGGAGCGGTTGGTTGAAATTTATGTCCATTTTATAGAAGTAAAATAGGATCTCTTACATTTTTTATGTAATTTCTTTTTTTTTTTTTTTTTTTCCTGGATGAGAGCTTAATCCGCCAGCTTTCGAATTCAGTAACAAAGATTTTCCATTCCTAAGGGGGGAGTCATATGTTTCCGGCTGCACTAACATTTTTGACCACGGGCCGCCACTGGCGTCCGGATAAAGCTGGACATAGTTAGGCTTTTCGATTGCGTGTCCGGCCAAACTCAACGGTTGCCGGCTTTTGTTAGGCTTTTTACTGGTGACTTTGGCTGATTAGTAATAAAGTACTTGAACTGATTTGGTATTCAATGTTATTTATATTTCATTAGAATTTAACAAGATTCATGGTAAAATAAAAAAAAAGCTTGATTTTACATACAAATTTTTTGTCGTACCTATTAATACTGCTAGACAAAATCCTCAATATTGTAGGCTGTCCGGCCCTTTTACCCAAATGTCCGGCCAAACTGGCTGGTCTGTCCGGCTATTTGGTTTGGCGACCTGGCAACCCTATACGCACATTATAGGCCACTGTCTTATATTTTAAGTAGATTTTCGTATGGGTACGCCTTACAGTATTTTTTCTTTTTTTTTTTTTACCGGGCTACAAAAAATATCCTTGCACGTTGCAGTCTATAGACTAAAATTATTTGAAGTGCACTAGCGTCTGAGCACTGCATTCGATTGAGATGAACGAGATTTATTTAAACGCTTGGTAAAAATTAAGGTTCGCAAAGTCGAGTGGACATTTATATATGTTCTATAATATGTGCATACAAATTGTCCCAATAAGCGGGTAACTGGCTTTAATTAGTTAACTATAAGAAATAAGTGGGCAATGTAAATTGAAAAAAAAAATGCTCATAATATAATATACAGAAAAAGACTACGTTAAGAAAAAATTCCTGTCGTTCATTCTGAAAAAGTGAAACTTTTTTTATTTGTATACGACCCTCATACAAAAAAATTCCCAGTTATTAAAATGTGTCTCATAGACTAGAGATGGGATGTACCCAGTTTCAGACTTTCATCATAAAACGTCTCAGATATATCTTTAAACAGAGATGATCCGGGGGGGGGGGGGACTGTACATAAATTTGACTGTAAAAGTTTATTGGTAGAGTGGAAATAAAAGAATATCTGTAATTTCTTTACGACCCCTGAAATGTAATCATCCGATGTTTCATATTTTTTTCCATTCGAGAGCCATTGAAAAGCGGTTTAAGTCAGCCTGTATTTATCTTCATACACTAATAGATTTTTGGATATAATTCTCAAATTTTTTACTCCCCCTCATGAGTGTATGTAGCACATTTTACTAAATGGGACATTTTTTTGCACGGGGGTCGTATACACATTTAAAAAATGTCTCTTTTTGTAAATGAACGTGGAGGAATTTTTTCTTTGGACTTCATTTCGAACTTTCTTTTAAAAATTTACATTGACAAGTTATCTCTGAAAGAGATAAAGCCGTCACCGACTGTTTGGGACACCTGTATACAGTGGACAAAAAATTTAATTTCTATCTCTTGTTTTGAAACAAAATACAGGAGATTAAATCTTTTGCAAAAACTGCCTCTTTTTACTCGACATATATTGTATGTGCCCTCGAGGGCGGCCTAGAAATTCAGCAAAACCACTGTAATCACGGCTGCTCCTCAGATTCAGAAAAGGTGGATGGCGGGGGGAAAAGGGGGGGAGGGATTGGACTACGCCCTTTTCGCATCCGCATCGCGCTAATAATACATATCATTAGAGAAAGAGAGAGCCATACTTCTGCTCAGCACAGAAGGGGCAACGGTCTGTCATTTCGGCACTTAGGTGACAAGACGGAACCGAACAGTGAAAACGGCTAATATGGAGAAATCGCGTGATTCTCGCGAGACGATCGCTGCACCTTTGTAGATTTCTTCCTGCGTCAGGATTTTGGCCGCACGTATAATTATGAAGAGAGTGTAACTTGGGGGGTTCACGTGCTCGTGTGGTCAAATGGAGGAACCGCCACTGTCTGTAATGGTAATGTGCTTAGCCACGGCAACTAACTCCACTCTCTCCGCAATATTAGGAAGAGGAAATTACTCCGCCTTCGTTATTGAATTTAATTTCCGGTAATCTATACACGGACGCGGGCAGGGCCGGATTTCCCATTACGCCAACCTAGGCCATGGCCTAGGGCGCAGCGGTCTAAAGGGCTCAGAACAAAGAACTCCCCTGCAGAACAATCACGGATGAGGAAAAGGGCTGGAAAGGAGAAACGAAAACGACTTACTTTAAGTGATTATTGCCCAAGAAAAACACGTTTATGGCTTCCGAAAAATTCTTATTTTCCCTAGTACAATTTCTTATCTACAGAAAACCCATGTGTGGAGAAACTTTAACCCCCCCCCCCCCTCGCATCACATTGAGGAAAGGAGGGATACCGGCGAGAACAATTATTCAAAGTAAGTTATCATCGAAAAGGCGTCTGTGCTCTTCCGATATCCCAACATCCCCGAAAAAAGAACTACGCCACACACATGCACAGAATGGTAAATATGTCTGCTCGAGAAAAAGTCAGTCGTTTTGAGTGTAAGGCGTCTATAATTTTAAAAATTTGAAAACGCATTATCAACTCTTTAATCCAAAATATATCAGTGAAACATTGCGTAAATAATGAAACGAGCATTTCTGGTTTCTTAGTTCCATCTAAAAGATCGCCAGAAAAAGTTCATTCTGATTCTGATATGTTACCTATAAAAATGCCGAGAACAGAAACTGATACCGAAGTTTTGCAGAAAGTTAAACAAGATTTGACAAAGTCAAAAGAATCTTTACCCAATGTGGACGCTGCTAATGACGGTGAGAGGAAAAAACGCCATTTTTAACAGTACTCTACTTTTAATAGTTTTATGATGTAACATAGTCGTTATATGCTAGAGGATGAGGCAAGGAGCCCGGCCAGAATTTTTTTGGGGGGGTTTTATGAGATATAATTTTGTATTGATAAACTTATGAGTATACTTCTTATTGACGACAAAAATCTGAAAGCTCTTAACTCATTTTGAATGCTTCGCAAGGGATATCTTTCATATCCCACTCCCTGGTTACGCTCCTGCAGTGACGTTAGAAATAACAAGGGAAGTATTTATTATTTTGTGTATTATTTCAAGTGACGTGCATTCCACCCAAGCAACCCCAGCAGTGCTTGGGTAAATGAAAATAAGGCTATTATTGTTTTCACATTTAGCTTTATATCACAAATTGAAAGAAAATAGTATCTACATTATTTATTTTTAAAAAATTTTATATTCATAATTTCTTAATACAAAGGTAAATGTCAAGTGGATAAGCAAGTATATTTTCTTCTTTCTGAGTTTCTTCATTTCTCTGCCGTGAAATCAACCCATCTGCAGAGTCTTCTGAAGGGGTGTTGCTATGGAAAACTGACCTCATCAGAGAATTAGCCGATCAGAGACGACACTCCAGAAGCCCATAGTCTGCCTTACTGTGACTGATGAATCAATACCAGCCACCGTGCAATATACAGTGTTCACAGCATACATTTTAGCATTTTAGGATGGCATTAAGTTTTCCAGATTAAGCAAGTCCCATCCTTTTCTGTGAGGACTGTAGTAAACTAACCTCAATTGCTATTTACAACTATTATCACTATTACCTGCTATTTACAATTTGAGCTTTCTTTTTTAAAACCAGACCAGCTATACATTGCCAGGTACTCGCTTTGTCTGATATCTTAGAATGTGACCCCCCTATTTGATTAATTCGTCGGGGAATTTTCATAAGAAGCTGAATATATTTTAGCTGAGTTTTAATTTTGATTTTGCGATTTAAAAAAATTAATTTTGTACTTTTTAAATACACATGAAAGGCAAATGAGTATTGGAGATAGAAGCGAAAATGTTTACATTTCTGGTAGATAGCTCATTGGGGGAGTGTGGGGGGGGGTATATTCCTCAGAACTTTTGAATAATGGCTAAAACTACTTCCCGTTTTCATTCATCTCTTATCTCTGAGATCCTTTTCATGTTGAAAAACAGCCACTTCCTGCATCTTCCAATACTGTGATGTGTTGACGAACAGCGGGGGAGACTTCAAATTCGAATAGTGTATACTTGAAATCTGTGATCCCACTCTCAGGAGGCATTTTACTGGATTTGCAGCAAGACATCAATCTTAAGGTAACAAAAGTGCCAGTCTATTCTTCAAACGGCAAATTTATGAGACCACATGTGCGACCACTTTCTATTCGAGGCTCTTTCAATTGCTTAAACGATTGTGCATTTTGTCGCCGACACCATAGAAAAGTAGAATATGGGTGTGGGTGGTCGGGATGGGGGAGACAGTGACCGTTAATTAGACCAGTCGGGTAGATAAAAAATTTCGAGGGAAGGGAAGTATGGCTTTGCTTACACAGGCAAATGGGGGATGTTCTTTTTTCCAGAAATACGGTTTTTGTATTTTTATTGGTCCTCAATGACAGAATGATGAGAAAGAAGTGGTTCCTCTAAATATCCCGTGTATTTTCATTTTTTCAACGCAAACCCATAGTACATCACTTTTCCAACACTTGTTATTGTGCCAGTGAGTTAGACAGAGTTTAGAATAGTGGGCATTTTTTTTCTTGTTACAGCAAGCATAGCATATCATTGTGAAGTTTATAAAAGTTTAATTTCACTTTTGGCTTTATGTTTCCCAAAAAGAACATCGGTGGTGCCAAAAGCACAAGATATAAAGTACAGTATGCTTTATGTCGTGATATTTTTGATAATGATTATGTAAAAAAAAAAAAAAAAAAAAAAAAACATAGGATAACTAAGCATTCAATTCTTCATAAACGAAATCGACTGGCGCCTGTTCAAGTAAGTTATCTGTAAATTGCATTCATATATATTTTTTAAATGTGTTTAAAAGCTTTAATTAATATATGTTATTATTAAAAATATGGTCGGTTTATTTCTCTAAAGCATTGAATTATATATTCTAGGCACTTGCTTTTTGTTATGTATTTGTACAAATATACTATGCCCAAGGGCGGATCCAGAAATATTTTTCAGGAAGGGTGCAAAGCTTTAATATCAATTCAGAATTGCATGAACATGCAATTTTATTTGAAGCGTATTTTTACTAGTAAATATTTTCCTCTCGGGGAATTCGCGCTCCTGTGCCCTCGCTCTAAAACCACCCTTGCCCCTCATCCCCCCCCCCTTATAAAAAAGAATTGAAACTATTTTGAGCACACATTTGAATGTTCTTGAAGATTAAATGTTTGTGAAATGTTTAATGAAGATATTCTGCGTTAATTAAAAAAAAAAATAATTTTAAAATAAGGCACATATTTCAAAAACTGAGTCACTTGTTCTGTCTCAGAAATTTTAAAACACTACTTTAAAGTTTATTTATTAACAGCATTTTAATGATACATATATATCATTAAATATCCTTAGACATGGATGCTCGTAATGGTTTGGAGTGCACTTTTAATCATGGCTGCTGACCCAGATTCATAACTTTTTGAGTTGAAGCTGGAGTAGAAGTCGGACTTTTTGTGACCTCACATTTTGATTCTATGAAATGTTGTACAACATTATTGTATTTTAAATTATATTAACTGTCTGAGTACTCTATGAATTAATCTAAATTTTCTCCTAATTGGTCTTTTAAACACTATGAGTACTTTTAAATGTGCTCTTGCTTTTAAACCATTGATAAGTAACATGTTCTTCACCCCATTATATGTCATTCCCGCTAAATTACAGGACAGGATATACATTTTAAAAATATATTCTTTCGTTGCAGTTTCAATTTTTTTTGGTATATTTATCAAATACGATTTAGTAATTGGAGTGAAAACGAAAGGTGTGTCTTTATAAACTTTCAAATTGCATTAATGCAAATTTAAATTAAACACAGATTTAATGTAATTGTATGTAAATTAACAGTACTTTAATTCACGAGTCAAAAGCTTTTGTGTCATAAATTTTAAATAAAATTTCCCATTGTATTACTTTTATTCATAGAGCTACAAAATTTATAAGTCTTAATTGATATTTTTTAAAGAGATTTACGACTAGGGCGATAAGAAATTTCAGATTTTGTTTACTACGGAAACTTTTTAAAATGTATATTTAATTGTGTAATAATTTGACATGACAAAATATTTATAAAATTATTTTACAGTTCATCATCTCTCGCATTCAAAATATGTATAAACCAATGAATATTTAAACGCTTTAACTAAAAATTTTCATTTTAATTAGAAATATTTTAAACTGGTCGTATTTTATTTATTTATAAGTTAGTGTGTTATGCAATTTATAAAATAAGAATTCTATGTCTTTAAAATTATTTTATCACAGTAATCCTTACTTGAACTCTTACAACTGTTGAGAAAGTGAAAAGATATTTTTATAATTAAGTGGTCAATTAGATAATTTAACTTTTAACTTCTTCCGAATAATAAATAAAAAAAATAAATTGTACTTTTCTGTTTCTTAGATGGCAAATTTGAATAAATTCTAAGTATACTTTTTATTTATAAATAGATTCAATCGAACACAATATGCACGATTTAATCTTTAATTTTATAAAAAATTTAGCAGTAAGATTTGTTTTTATTTTTATTTGTTTTAATTTTTATTTTTTTGTAATTTAAGAATTAGTCAAATACATAGTTTGTTTATTTGGTAACATACTTATACATATACAACGAGTGAGAATTCGCACTATATAGAGAAATCTAACTGGATTAACCGGCCCTCTTTAGCTAAGAGTTCATAGCTATGCCCACCAAGAAGATTAACAGCTTTAAGGGAATTAGAATTTGTTACATTTTGCTTGGGGTAAAAAAAGAAAAATTTAAAAAAATTAAATAATAATAATAACCAGCCCCTCTGATTGACCAAAGCCCTCTCCAGTCTAGTATGAAGATGGCTGTGGATAGATCTAAAAATGGAATATAAGTTAAAGGAAACTGATTAATCTTGACTGACAATTTAATTTTTATATCTTTGTGGAAAAAATAACTAACTTTTTTGAATTTTAATTCAATCATTTTACTCCAAAGTAAATAAAAATTATGGTATACAGCGTCTATATCGTCTTTCTGAAAATTTCACTTTTATCCTGTAAAATAAGTAACTAAAATAAATACAATAAAAGTTTTATATTTGCGTGTATATTTGTATGTTATATACAGTGGCGTATCGTAAGCCACCGCAACTTCCCTTATTTTGAATCTTTATACAAATCGCTATTGAATCCATGGATGGCACCAGCATTAATATAAACTATTAAAATAAACTAATAGTATGTGTTCTAAACTGATTTTTGAGTTACAGAATTATGTGGATCAGAATTCAACTCTTTAACTTTTAAACAGATTAATATTATGTTTATTATTCGCCTTATTAATTAAACTCTTTTTTGTTAATGTTGAAATTTTAAAAGTGACACTTTCACTATGAATTATTAGTAAATGAGCTTGCTTTATAAAATTATTCATCACGTTTGTGGAAACCTCGTTCAAAACTATCTTGGAGTATTACAAAAAAGTGAATTTTTATCAAGGTTACTTTCGCTAAAAATAATTTTTTTGTGTGTCTTGGTAAATTATAAGCTGACCGATTACATTTTTCTGACGATATTTTCTATTTTAAATTTTAAAAGAAAGTTAATTTTCTTAATGAGTGCTTGACTTTATAAAAAAATTTAATAGCGCATATATTTATGTTCTCTTTCGGAGATTTTTACAATTTATTATTATTATTATTATTATTATTATTAACTGAAGCTTCCAGGGGTACACTTCACAACAATTCTTTTCGAAATTGAGATACGGTGCCATCTTTTAGCTTTCAATAAGTACTATCACCACATGAATTATTATGGAAGTAGAATCATTTTAAATCCGTAGAAACAAGCGATAAAGTTTCGATATGCCACTTTACTGCGCGCCTTCAAAATCGTTTTTCTCAAAAGAAAATTTTTCTTCTAAAGTGGTTCTACCTATAAACACTTCAATTGCATTTTTCTCACTTTATTGGGATTTAAAATATTAATACTGCATAAATTAACAATTCGATTAATATTTTTACAGCAAAACATGTTGGCCAGAAACACTAGAATTTTTGAGATAACGAGTTGAAATTAATGGGAATCAGTTTGTAAATGGAAATGTAGATCACATTTCCAATCCTTAGCCAATTATATACGCTAGGGATCTAGGCCGGGGGTGGGTTTTCCCTCCGTGGGGGACTTTCTAAGAGGTTCTAACCCGTATTTATGCAAAGTTTCGGAAAACTCCGAACGGTTAGGTCGGCGGACGGACCTAGTTTCGAACCACGCACTTTCCGTCTCCCAGATGCCACTGTTGGGGTGGGATTCAATTTGTAAGGGGAAAACACATTTATTGAGATATCAAGAATTTCGATGTTCGAGATATCGAAGTTAAACTGTATTAAATTTACACATATTTCTTAATTTTATAAAAATAACTGTAATTTGTGTAAAAGCGAGCAAATTTAGTCATGCTTAATTTATAAAAAAAATTCAGTGAATTTACAGCAATATTCTTGCACAAAAAACTTTTGTCTCTGATATTTTTTTCTGCGGGGGAAAAAAAAATGCGTAGAACTTCCTTCGCTGAACTTTTTTCAAAGTATTTCATTCATATGAAATATTTTAAGCGTTAACCTGAAGAACTCTTAAAAGTAGCTTTCGAGATTTTACAGAAACGTGTAAGGCCGTTAACAGGGGGGAGGATCATGTGGGTTTGACCCCCCCTCCAAAATTTCAGTAAATGCATTATCAGTTTATTAGCGTTGATTCTAGAGATCAGTTAATTTAATTTTAGCAGTACCGATCTCCTCCACCCACCAAAATGTTTTGCTTGCTGCCTTGGGGAAATATTTGTGCAATGTAAAAGGATTTTGAGATACGTTAATTAGGGTCAGTTTAAATAATAATCTACTAGGAAAGATTGTGCAGTGGTTTTTGAAAATATCCGGGGCCTGATTGTCCGATTATGTATGTCGATCCGATTCCTGGAAATATTTCACAATACAAAACATTATATTGTCCTCCATCTCCTCTAAACTTATCTGGATCCTGGATATTTTAGTTTAGAAAATGATTTATTGTGAACAAATCACTTTAATAAATTTATTAAAGTAAAATATTTTCAAGTGGTGCAAATAGTTGCAAATTTCCATATTTGGTGCCAAAAATGTCATCCAAGAGGAAGATCAGAGCCCCCTCTTGGATACGCTACTTAGCATATGTACATGTATATTTGGTTTATGGGGCTTTTGGACGCGAGCTTCTCCCCACCTCTGAAATGCCAAACCGAAGAAATCGTTTCCTCGTTTCAGAGGGGGCAATTGGACGAGTCTCTCTTCCCCCCGTTTATGGGGCTTTTGGACGCGAATTTGTCCTTCATTAATTTACAGCTTTTCGAAGAACGCGGTGAAAGAACTTTCCACGTAGAAATCCCTTCATCCTTCAAAATATCCTGAAAATTTTTCCCTCGGTAAAGCTTGTGTTTTCAGTGCATTTTCAATGCAGTTCTTGAAGATGAATTTTAATGCAATGATGTTCTTTTAAAATGTCTGAAATAATGTTTGAATTCATACGCCTGCCTATTCTTTTAAATTATGTTAAGATAGCATACATTAAAAAATAAAGTGTGTATATTCGTATAAGCAAAGACCTCATTAAAGCTTTGTTTAATGCATTCTGTGTACATTTAAACTGCACGCAGAATTACTTTATTTTAAAATTTTTAATGTTTAAACAACCTTCTATGTATTGCAAGGTGCAAAATCTTGCAAAGCGAAATAGCTTCTTTCGTTTGCCAAACAATCGGGTATATAATCGGTGATACAGCTTCAAACAATACATTTTTAGTAAATTTTAAAACTAGCAGCTATAAAAGTATGCTAACAAAAGAATTTTTTTTTGTCCTAAGGAGATTATGATAGGTAGAAACCTTTGAAAAGAGCTCAAAAAGTATGAAATGTTGTATGCTAAATATTAGTTTCAAGAAACCTCAGCAACAAAAGAAATTTAAGAAAAAAAATTAAGAAGACTGGCAGATATTAATGACAGAGAGAGCAAAATACAGCCTCTTAACATTGGGAGATGGCTTAAGTGGAGATCCAGGGTTCTGGTCTCTCGCGCGGCCGTCGGTCTAACGGTATAGAGTTTTGTGTGGTTTTCTCCATATGTAACATGAATATGCATTAAGTGCGCAGAAAAGTCTCCGCCTAAGATATTTGCGCCCCCCTCCCCCATGTGTTTGTGTCTTTCGCTGACGTGGATTTATAAGCGGATGTTCAAGCATAGGCACTGAAATCCGAATACATCTTCAAAACACCACTACCATCGACACAGAAGTACAAAATACTTTTCAAATAAAAAAAAGTACAAGAAACATTATTAATTTTATTCTTGTTGTTACTATTTTCAAAATAAATTGAAAATACCTATGAATCACTTAAAATTACTAGGTACATAAGTATAATTTTCAATCATATATGCACGTGTTCAAAACCTTTCGGATTCGGTTAAAAAATTAGTATCTCTAATAATTGTTTTTATTAAAATATAATTCATGAGTATTAAGAAAAATTTACTCATAGAAGTTTGATAAACCACCAGTTTCTGAAACTTTTTTTTTTTTTTTTTTACGCTAGTAAATTAAAATTCTAAACACTGTCAATTATTTTAGAAGTTCTTCCTCAAGCTATTCATTGAGATATCGAATTAGTAACCATAGGTTAGGTTTGCAAGTTCAATTCCCGAACTAAAACTGAAACAATGGTGGACACGTGGTACGCGTGTAATTCGCAATTTAAAAATCCTCTCAATGATTATTAACAGTTTCTAGAAGGAATCTTCGGGAAGGGAAAAACAAACTCTAAACGACATTATCGATGACATGAACTATCCTCTAATGGCATTCAAGTCTTTTAAGATAATTTACTTAACATATTTTACATATTATATGATCATAATTTGTAAACTAAGGTTTTTTAACAACACATAAAATATTAGAATTTAAAGTAAATTTTGGCATTTGAAGAAATTTAAAATGCCCATATTACAATCGCAGCTTTTGACTTGCATTGCCGAAGGATTGCCGAGTGGATAAAACCACTGAACATTGGGAGATGGTTGAGGTGTACAGGTCCAGAGTTCTAGCCTTTCGCATGGCTATCGATCTAACCGTCTGGAGTTTGGTGCTGTTCTCTTTAAATCTAACGTGAATACGTGTTACCACCCCTTAAAGATTAGCCCAAGAGTTTATTTTAACCTTGTATATATGTTAATGAATTTGCATACTTGCTAGTAAACAACTCCTTGCTAAAAAAATATGGGAAGTGTAATTTTGTATCGAAATATATACACAAATATACTAACTTATCAAGTTTTCTTTTGATTTCTATAATTTCTCACGCTTTTCTTCTGTAATCTTATGCACTTGAAATGGCTCAGAAATTCTAAACTTTAAAAATTCGCTATTGGTATTTGAAAGGAGGGAATTTAACAGTAAGTGTAAAATTGTTAGCAACAGCCAAAATTATCGGCTTCATTTTTTCAAGCTTTTTCCTTTCTTTTTTTTTTATGAGAAAGTACATTATATTATTATTTTTTTTTTCCCAAATAATATTTTCAATTTTAACCTTTAATGCAAATACGCAGATGAATTTTTTTAATTTTTTACGGGGGGGTAAGGGGGTTAAAGGTTGTACTACGACAAAAAAACAGAAAAAAAGCAAGGGGAAAAAGTACAGGACATTTAGGGAAAATGACCCACACGAAAGATAAGAAGAAGATGACCGCTTTTTATCGGCCAGCAACTGCTCTTTTCTCCCCTAATTGCACCCCCCTCTACAAAGAAGATTCCGAATTCTTTCGACAGTGGGAAAAAATGGACGTCCTTTTCGCCTTGCATTTCGGGGGTATTTTCTTATAGCTCCAGGCAATCCGCGTCCAAATGCCCCTTACACGGTATATTTGTGCCCCCTCGTCGGGGAGTGGTGATCCCCCGTCGGGGAAAGTCTAGCGCCACCACTGACAACTATTATCACTATTACCTGCTATTTACAATTTGAGCTTTCTTTTTTAAAACCAGACCAGCTATACATTGCCAGGTACTCGCTTTGTCTGATATCTTAGAATGTTTTACTTTTATAATGAGGATTTCTACCCATACGTACAACTTATGAGAGCAGTTGAAAGAATGAAAGCTGTACAAATTCCGGAGGGTTGGATTGTTCATCTATGGTTCAGCATCACTTAAGGCCGATTCTGATTGCCGCTGCGTCTAACGTGACTGCAGTGGGTAAGAGGGCATTCTCGTCGCTAATTTTACAACTTTTTAATGGCAATTCGGGTTTACCGATAAAAGATTTCTGCGCTAAACCTCAAACTCTCCCCTAAAAAATGGAGAGAGCAACGGAAGTTTTTCCCCCCGTATCAGTGTGCCGTCGCCCATTCAAACCTGCTAAAGTGACCACCTTGGTAAAGAGATCGTCTGTCTATAGTGACAACTTTAATGCAATTTCGCTTTACAACCATCACACTTTACCACCTTTGTAAGGTGATCGTCTTTTTAAGGGGGCCAGTTTTGTTCTTCCCAAGGGTAGTTCCATTAGAGAGGTTCCACTGTACAAATAAAACTGGGAACTGTGCTTCAGCCACTGTGGCGATAGCGAGTCAATAAAATTTGTCCCTCCTTCTGTTTAAATATAAAAGCTCTATCATTTTTGTAAATAGAGCAATTATGTTTAGTCCATAAGAATTCAATAAGTATTGATGTAAATATATGTATATATATAGTTTGCTCTCTATTTAACGACTTTCAAGGAACCGTGAAAATGTGAAAAATCGTTTTTAAATAGAGATTTTCCATAAACAGAATTTGTAAAAGAATAACTTTTCCCTTTAGACTTTGGAAGATGCCTGGTTCAAAACCAGTTCGCGTCCGCCGACCTAACTGTTCGGAGTTTTCCGTACTTTCGTCCGAAACTTAAGAGTAAAAAAAGGTTAGAACCGTTTAAAAAGACCTCCACGGAGTGCACCCCACCTATCGGCTTAGATTCCAACAGTGGCGGCCCGTGGTCAAAACTGGTAGTGCAGCCGGAAACATATGAGCCCCCCCCCCTTCCTACGGACAGGAATGGAAAATCTTTGTTATTGAATTCGAAAGCTGGCGGATTAAGCCCTCACCGAGGAAAAAAAAAGAAATTACATAAAAAATGTAAGAGATCCTATTTTACTACCATAAAATGGACATAAATTTCAAGCAGCCGCTCTTATCCTCAAAATTGCATTAATCCGTGTCTGATTCGAAGTTTCCTCAGAATTTTCTTTTGTAACGATAACTTGAGAAGAAAAGAAAAAAAAGAAAACTTACTTATTTTTTATAAGTCAAATCAATCCTCCTTTCTTTTAAACTTGCGAATCGGTCAGTGATGCCCTCATAAAAGGGCGTTGTTTTAATTCAGATATCAATAATTTTAAAAGCTCTTTAAAATTTCCCATGTTTAAAGAATTTTCTCGTCGCCATGTCCTCTAAATGCTAGTTCTTGCTTACTTAAAAATAATACTGCTTTGATGGGTAATTGTCCATTCATAAGCGTCTTTCAGGCTTACCTTCTTGATAAATTCAGCAATATAAAGTCGAGAGTTTGCAGAACATATATTCTCCTTACCCCCTCCCTCACTTCTCGAGCCAATCAGTGGGTCGAATTCACCGCGCTCTTTCGAGTGCTGCCGACGTTTGAAAATCTTTGATGAGCTGAGTCTTAGCTGCGTATCCCCATTATAGCCTATGCCGGAGGGATTGCTTACGTAATCGTTGTCATGGCAACGGTGTTGGCAATTTTCTTATCAGCGCTCTGGGCTGAACCAAAGATTTTCCCAATTGAATTGCGGGAAGATTAAAGTGCTTTTTTTCTGAATGAGCGATCCGGCCACAATACGGTTTTTTTGTTTGGTTTTTTTTTTTGGAGATTTTTTTTAATTTACCGTAGGAATTCCATAATTCTAATCTGAATTTAGGAAAATTAGTAGAATAAATTATTTTAAAGTATGTGCTGATAATTTCAAGTGCAGCCCGGCTGTACTTGCTGTATCCCACGAGCCGCCACTGGATTCCAAGTGCAGATAATTGGCCGTAATCCTACAGCACCAACACCAATCTTTTACACTTTACATTCTTAGGACTGTGAATATTTTTCTTGATATATTGGTGTGTTTAAAGATGTTACTTTTATTATCATTATATTATTTTATTATCCACAAAAAATTATTTTAAGTTACCTTTTAAAAAGGTAGTAAAAACAAGCAATACAATAAAATTAGGTTTCAAGAAAATCAAAATGAGTCAGTTGTTTCATTTTTCGCGTTCCCGTTATTCTTTCTTCCAGATTTTCTCAAATGTGAAATGCGTCAGCTTCCATTTTTCCAAATGAATTTTTCTAGCTAACCAGACGAAGCCTGAAAATTTGCTTTCCAAATTTTTCTGCCAGAATAACAGCACTGCAGTAATTGCTTGATTTTATTTTATTTTGGTAATACGAACAATTATCTACATGAGGGATCTAGGCCGAGTACGGGGTGCCCTACGTGGGGTTTTTTCTAAGGTATCTTAATCCGTATGTATGAGAAGTTTCGGAAAAAACTGCGTACGACTCCGAACGGCTAGATTGACGGACGCGACCTGAGTTTGAACCAGGCAGTTTTCTTCTCCCAGTTGCGAGCGCTATGCGCTCAGCCACTCGTCGGGCCTCCAGAAATTGGAGTTATGTGTTGTTAAGTGGCAAGCCTATACTAGAGGCATCTGCATTCGGGGGCGGTTGCCTTAGTCAGATGATTTTTTCAGAGGTTCTAACGTGTATTCACGTTAAATCTGGAGAAAACCATCTGGAAAAACTCTAGATAGTTAGATCGACAGCCGCGCGGTAGGCCCAAACGCGGGACCTTCACACTTCAGTCGTCTATCATGTCGAGCGTCTTATCCACTCGGCCATGGTGGGGCCCAGAAATTAGAATGTTGGATGCTCTTGCTTAATGCAACCATTTGCATGCAGAAGTGCCTTGGCAAACTCTTCCAATCGACCACATTGACTTTTCGGCCGTTTGGATTTGGATCCCGAACTAAATTTTTATGCTGCTTCAAGAATTTTCTCGTTGCTTCTAAAATACCTTTGAAAATACACTCAGGTAGTTGAGATTGTCTTGCGAATTGCACTTTTGACATTCCCCGACACTTTTTTCGAACTCTTAAAAAAATTTTCCCCTGTTCCTGTAGCGTAAGATGAAAATAAAAATCGTTGTTAAACAGAAACGACATCGTCTTTGAATAGAAATTTTTTACGTTGGAGTTGCTGGGACTTTGAAATATCGTCTCTGGAAAGAGATCGTCCTTAAACAGAGAGTCAACTGTATACAGTGCTACTTTTTTTAATTTCAGTTCATGTGAAAATTTACAATTTTTTTTAAACTTTCCTAATTCATAGTGTATTTCTAGCTCTGGGGGGGGGGGGCTCGAGCCCCCAGAGCCCCCCCCCGTGGATCCGCCACTGTATGTAAAATTTTCAATGCCCCCTCTCAGAATTCAGTCTGAAGCCGCGCTTGGACGATTTCACATCCTTTTTTAAAATTATGCAAATTTAGACTTTGTACAATTTTAGAAAACGTGGCTGATTTTACAAATAATGGTGTCATAGCCGATTTTTTTCGTCGGAAAAGTTTTTGAAATGAAAATTGTGATTGTTAAAAGAAGACCAATGCCTGCCAAAATTTAAAGAAAAAAAAATAAAAAACATTACGCGACACTGTAAAAGGCTTATTATGAAAGATGTAAATGACTTGCTGGAAGTGCTATCTTTAACGAACAATTTTTTGGAATTGTCCACTATTTAGCAGTGAAAAAAGTTCATCTTGGATAACTGGCTACAACAAAAGGCAATATGGAATCATGATGTTGCTGTTTCTCATACTCTTGTTTCCACTGCATTGGCAAATTTTGGAACTATTGTTATTATTGGAACTATTGTTATTGTTGAATTGAGTGTTCAATATATTGAGATTTAAAAACTGTGCACGTAATAGAACTGGAGAAAACAGACTTTCAAACCTCGGAATTATATCATTTGAAAGTGATTTGCTAATTACCTTAAAAGAAGAAAATATATTTTTCGATTCTGTAATCAATCATTTTGCTACTAGTGAAAAAAGAATGAAATTTGCTTCAAATAAAATTAAATATTTGAACTTAAAAAAAAACGGATTTCTTTTAATTGCTATGCTCCTTTAAGGAGCTGCGTTACATTAATATCTTGCATAAATTGGGGTATTGTTGTGGTGGGAATATTGGTTACAAGGAAAAATTAATCGGGCTGTGTGCGTGTGTCTCAAGGTCGTACCCAGGGGGGGGAGGCAGGGGGTCCGCTCCCCCCCCTGAAATTTAAAATTGTGTTAACAAAACAATAATAATGAAGCCTTTTTGTGAAAATTTGAGCCTATTTAACCTTTTGGTCCTCCCCCGAAATTTTTTTCTGGGTACGGCCCTGGTGTGTCTGCCTTAGTTTTAGATTTTCTCTCTCTCTCTTTCGAATGTAATATAATTACGCTGGGTCGTAGCCGGGGGGGGGATGTAGGGATATATCCCCCCGATATTTTTTGATTAGTGATGAAATTCCGTCTATTTATACACATATAAGTTCATATCCCCCCGAAAAATTTTCCTGGCTACGCGCCTGTGATTAAGAGCCAGTTACCTCTGTAAAAAACCTTCACCAAGGCATATTATTAAGTCTGTATCTCTCTCGTTGGTAATCCATTATAACGAACATATGTTTACAATTGTGACTGCTTGGGTGAGTTGTTGAGCCACCACACGTCCCTGATTATTTCTATGGTAGGACATTTCTAGGTATTGGTTATATATAACTGTGATTAAAATTAATAGTTAAGTAGCTTTGTTAGAATAGTTAATAAGTTTTGTTAGAATAGTTTTAATAATTATGTTTACTATTTTTGACATTGAAAAGCTTATTGCCCCTCACAGACTTTGATTAAACATCTGTAGCCTTCTTATGAGAAAGCTTAAACTTTCTACATCACCTTATTAATGCAAGGGAGTATATTTTACTTATTGGGAATTTCTGTAAGAGGGCTGTCTAAAAAGCAAAAGTTTGTATTTATTTACATTTAATTTGCGGAAAATTTTATTCAACACCTTCAGTAACTTTGTAATTAATTATGTCTAAGATCAATATTTAAAGAAGAAAACCCAAGAAAATAAGTGCTATTAGAGTATTCACTTTATCTGCAAACAATCATTTGATCACTGACATTAACGGTAACTCTTTGCGATTTAAACGAAGCTATTTTCAGGTTTTATCTGGTCCAGTCTTTGAATTTCTGTACTAACTTCGAATGTTGCGGTAGGAATACTGACGGACGTCTGACGTGTCCAAAAATCACACGAAGTTTATAATACAATCCTCTGTTTTGCGATGACTTTTCATAAGTTTCTCGGCTTTAAATGGTAAAATTCGGGGTCTTCCTATTGAAATGATAACAAATAATGTAAATTATCTGACAATCTTTAAAAAAAACTGTACTTTATAAAACACTTTTTTACGTGACATATAGTACTGATGAGAAGAAACGAATTATTATGCATATTAAATTGGAACTAGTTGTCTGCCAGTGGTCGAAATTCGCCCATAAAGCATTACATTTTTTAATTTGAGCGTGAATAAAGTTCTTCTGTCAAAGAGTATAGCTCACCATTCCATATGCATTGGAACCTACTAAAGCGACCACCTTGGCTAAGAGACCATCTGTATTTAGTGACCACTTTTGTACAGTTTCACTTTAAAACCACTGCATTTTTCTGTGAAGACGGTGTTTTTGTAAAATCTCTATCATATTTTGCTAAATGCAAAGGCAGCTCCAGCGAGTGGTTGATAGGGTCATTTTCCTCTACAAACCTTGGATTTCGCACATTCATTTTGCATTTCGAACAATTTAGGCTAATCTAAAAAGTCTAGTGCCCCCCCCTCCCCAAATATTAAGCCTGGAGCCGTTCTCGGCTAAAGGCCCATTATGTTTGGAGTTATAAAATCTTAAACCGTCGAATGATTGAACTCTACTTGATGAGGCGTATCACTGACCATGTATAAAAACTTGCTGCCTCAATAACTTTGCCGTTTTTTCGAATGATTGTCCTTGAGATTTATTTTCTGTCATCGCAAATGAAGGTATATTTGGAAATTGAGTTTTTAGAAAGGATATGGTAAAATAGTACTAGAATATTTTATAAGTGAAATTAAAATTCTTTTAGCCTGCGGTTTCAGTTCAAACTTCGCAATCAATATCATTAAGATGTATAAATTTGATGCGCATTCTTGTTCCATTGACTAATGCTTCTTTGTATTTAAGTTTCTGATTAGTATAACGATGCAATTTACTTTCAGTACTAACTTATGTGGTGGCAAACTATGGTACTTTTTGATTAGCCAGGTGCAAATCCCTCTAACTATATTTTTTTCTGGGAAGCGTTTAAAAGCTACTTCTGAAACACTGCCATCCCCCCCACCCTATAAAGTCGGAAATTTTAATCCGTAAACAAAATAGTATTTAGATACAGAAATCAATAAGTACAAAATATCAATATATTAAAAAAGAAAATTGTAAGCTTATTGGTTACATAATGGGGAATTGGGGAAAACGTGCTGAATTGAATTAAAATACGAAATTAAATTAAACTTCCAAAATATGGAAAGGGATAAACAACTATGTACTGGAAATCCCTTTAGGTTTGTAAGCATTTGGCGACGATCACAATTATTTGGCAATTTTTCACTTGCTCCCCGGTAACCGAAAAAAAAAACAAACCACTCACAGTCAAAGAATTTAGAAACTCTACTGGATAGTTATTGATTTCATTGTAATCATAGCAAATTATTTTATCGTAGCTATGATGATATGTTCTCTGTTCATCAGATATTCGATTAGGTCAGCACTAATAAAAGTTCAATCATCATTTTTAGGTTCTATTATAGCTGACTTCAAAATGTATCTGAGAATATGTTTTCAGAAATATTTCCATACACTTTATTAGTAATATTATTTTCATTCCCTATTAATTGCAATGGTTTTTCTTCAGCTTTACAACATGGAATTTACAACACTTCGCGCTCTTATCGACCGTCTAAAAAATGTTGCCAAGCACATTACTAAATCACATTTTAGTCATCGGTGTTTCACCAAACTGGAAATAATTCCACTTTCAGCAAATTTTGTTGTAATACTATAACCTTAAAATACTGCTGAAAGTTAGTGTTGTTATTTCAAAATTGACACAACAATGAAAAAATCGCCCGACTTGGCGCGAAATACTGCGTGCCAAATTACTTCCTCTAATTTTTTACGGTGCACTCACATATTGCACAAAAAATTTAACATTTGCACAGCCACTTCCATACAAACTTATCGAACTGTGCCGAATTTCGCCTTCGTCCGTTCGTTCAATGTGCTGCAAAAGGGACACAAAGGATTTCCTTTGCGTATTTATATATACATAGATTATTGATCAATTTTTCGAGGGGGGGGGCGCAATTATGGCCTTTGGCCTAGGGCGCAAAAATGTGTAAATGCGGCCCTGGACGCGGGTCACACCCCGGAGTCTCTATCAACAACATTGGCAAAGTGTACTCACTCTCGCTAATTTCGATAATGCTTAACTCTAGCATTTTCTTTATTTCCCTTTTCAGATTCTCTGTTTGCCTCGGCGAGGTTCTATAAGGTTTTGATCGGACAGGCTGCTCACTAATCAACTCTATATCGTGCTCAAATAAATCTGTTCTACCTGGACCATTTGAAAACAATTTTCGGTGTTTATCTAACAGTTGTTTTGATTGAGAAATCTGATCCTCAGTACATCTCTTATCTAGGTTACTATCTCTTACGACCTCCTCAAAATCGTACACATTTGGGTTCGCGTTCGGGTACGGTATCTCTAAATCTGTTTCTTCTATCGCTCTATTTACATTATCTTCAACTAACACATTGATCATCTCAACCCTTTGGTGGTATGGTTTTAATAGATTAATGTGATATATTTGCGATTTTTCTTTCTTCCCGGGTAATCTTACAATTACCGAAATTTTACTCTCTATCGTCCTTGGACCTACCCAATTCGCGGCCAATTTGTTTGGCTTTGAAGTTGCCAAGACTATGACTTGTTCTCCTATTTTAAATTACCTCTTTATGCTACCCTTATCATACCAATATTTCCATACCAATCGAACCATATCCGCTTCTCTCTGGTTTCCTCCATTCGCTCGGCGGCTAATTCCTGGCATCTTTTTAACCGATTTATTAAGTCAAACCGGGGCCATCGTGATTCTGTCGGGCCTGCTTGTGCACTCCGAAAGAGGCCTACGGACGTTTCCTCATTGGTTAGATTCTGCCGTTAGATGACGCATCTAATTTCTGGAGCCAATAAGTGAGCATCCGCAGGCTTCTATGGAATGACTCATCGGAGTGCACAAGCAGGCCCGCTAGAAACACGATGGTCTCGGTCAAACACATATTCAGTGACTAAACTCGGTTCTTCTTCTTCCGCGCTCCACTTTTCATACAATAAGGTCTCAGGGGTGCGCAAATTTTTTCCAGATATTAGCTCGCTCGGAGAAAATCCCGTCGAGTCGTGCTGTACAGTCCTCAACGCTAGTAGCGCAAAAGGTAAGTTCCTCTCCCAGTCTTTCCCCTTTCTAAGCACAAAACTCTCAATAATCTTCATCGATCTGTGCCATCGTTCCATAGTGTTTGTTTGTGGGTGGTGCACAGAGCTATGAATTACCTTAATTCCGAATCTCTCAAAGAAAGTGGAGGTGAGTACGCTAACAAAACTCAATCCCCAATCACACTGTATTTCTTTCGGGAAACCTGTTCTACTGAAAACACAATCAACAGAGCATTGATGGCCGATTCGGATTTAATATTTTCGAGAGGGACGCAATCTGAATTATGTCGGGACACATAAAACTGATAAAAAATATTTTTTCCTGTCTCCGAAGGAGGTAGTGGTCCCACTAAATTTACGTTTAATCGGGAAAAAACTTCTGAAATTATGGGCACTAGTTGAAGAGGAACGCGTTTTTGATCACCCGCTTTGCCAACGATTTGGCACGGCTCACACATCCTTACAAACCCTTCTTTGTCCTTTATAATATTTGGCCAAAAGAAATGCCGTAACAATTTTCCCTTAGCTTTGGTGGCACCTAAATGCGCACCTATTCCGTGATGACACATTTTTAACAATTCCTCCCGATATATTTTCGGTATAACAATCTGTTTTCTCGAATTCCCATGGTGATCAGTCACCCTGCGAAAATAGCATTCATTCTCTAAGAAAAACTCTGAATTCTCCTTTCCCGCTTTCTCCCGTATGTCTTTCAAAGTGTCACCTAAGTTCTGATTTTCTATGAGCTGCGCCGGACTAACTTTCACTAACCCAAGCACCCCGTCGGGTTCCACAAGTGGAAGTTAAAGTTCCGGTTCTTCGTCGACCTTAAACGCTGCGCTATCCGCACTTTCTTCGAATTCTACACTTCGCTGCTCTTCTTCAGGGGAACTTTCTTTACCCGCTAATTTCGCTTGATTGCGTGTAACGACGGCGTTAACTAATTCCGGTTTGTTACGTTTGGAGTCGATTAATTCCTGGGTCTGATTTATTAGGATATAATGTTGCATTTCAATTTCTGGGCCTACGACTGCAGCTTTGGTCGTAACTACCCCGATCTCCTCAATTTCTAATTCTATCTTTGCCACAGGCAAACATCTAAATTCGTTTTATAGGGGCTGTTAGATCCAAATAACTTCTCCCGTAAATTGTTCGGGGCGTACAAATTCTCTGGGGGCTATGTCTACGCTTGACCCCGAGTCTCTGTGAGCACTAATCGCTCTACTTCATTTAACCTGGCAGTGCTAAGATAGGGAGTAAATGATGGGTTAAATCCTTGTACACTACCCACATTATTCACTCTTTCCACTTGATATTTTCTGAATTTTGAACAGTTAGGGCGTAAATGTTCCAAACTCCCGCAGAAAAAAACAAGCTGGAGGTTTCCTTTTTTCAAAGATTTTCTCTCTCTTCCCTTTGATTCCCTTCGCTATTTTTATCTATCCAATTTGGTACTTTATATTCTGCCGGTTTGTTATCTGAGCGAAATTTTTCAGACTGTCTAAATTTCTCCGCTTTGTATTTCTCATTTCCTTTCGCCCAAGGTTTTGTTGTGGATTTCCTTACTATTTCATATTCATCCAGTTTAGTAGCTAATTCATTCGGCTCTATAAATTTGCTCCATAAGTCTAACATATGTTATCTCATCTCTGGAGTTGCGCATCTTTTTATCTGATCCGTGATCATTAAATTTTGAAGAGCTTCGAAGGTTTTAATCTCCAAACCTGAAAGCCATCCTTCTAAATAATTTCCGAGTTCGAATACTAAGGGCGAGATTCAAGTGAAACGCGCGCGATCGAGTTCGAATCGAACGTTTTTCAGTCCACAGTTCGAACGTTTTTGCAGAATGCTTCCAATGAACAAACCTATCACGCTAACACGTGATCAAAACACAATTGGTTTGTTTCAGTTGAATAAGAAACGTTGATATATTTCGAAGTTTCCCCTGTTCGACGCGGAAAACGTTCGAATTGTGTTTCACTTGAATCTCGTCCTAAATCTTTCCACAATCCCTCCCTTTGTTTCGAATGCGAAATAAACTTAGTTCGGAAAGCCTCGGGACTTAATTTATACCTATTCAGTAGCATGTTTCTCACATACTGGAAATCCTCTAACTCGGCTCTCGAATTATCATTTCTCCTATTTGCATAGGTAAAAGGGATAACAATTGCGTAACCCATTCAATTTCCTCAATATTTGCTTTTTTAGCATGTCTCTGAAACAATGTCACAAAAAGTCAGAAGTTAAGGGGTCAAAACAGGGCATTAAATTTTTCAAGGAAACTTTTCGTGTTATCTCGCCAGTAGTAGAATTTAAACTGAGGGTCTTGCTCGTCTGCGCGATTTTCAGTTTTTCAATTTCAAAATCTCTTTCCATTTGCCTCTATTTCAACTGCCTTTCTTTTTCCAGTTTTTCTTCCTCTATTTTCTCTAAACGTTCTTCCTGAATCATTTTAATCTGGCTTATAGCTATCTCTTTATTGAAATCCTTACTTTCCTCAATTTTTTTTATGATTTTAATGACCGTGTCACTCGAAGCGATCTCTACTCCGAATTCTCCCGCCAAAGTTATCAGATCGGCCTTTCTATATTGAGCTAATTCCGACATTTTCTTTTCCGAAAGAACTAATATAACTGCAAGTCTCTACGCGAATTCAAAAATTTCTACGAACTCACGAATAACGAAGATGAAATTACAATATTCCCTGTACTACTGTAAAGTACATAAATTCTTTATTTACAATACAATGCTCATTAATAATATATTGAATACACTTATTACATATAATACGCAAACTTTCATATATAATACTATTCACTTTGGGGAAAAAAAAAAAAAAAAAAAAACTCTTCTTTTCTGAATCCTCCAATTTATATTAAAATACTTTTCTTTCTAAGCCTGCAACATTTTGTGAGATATTTAATATTTAAAATTCTATTTAATTATTACACCTGCAATTTTTAGTATTTTTCAACCAAATTTGATCCTGCCATTTTGTACACTAGAGTAATAATTTAATGCAAACTGCCTACACCTTTCTGGGCGGCGTCTGCTTCCTCGAGCGGAATTCTAATCACTTTTTCCGGCGTCTGCTTCCTCGAGCCGGTTGCTACTTTTCAGGAACAGCGTCCTCCTTTCTCCAAGACGGGTTGTCTTTTTCCACACTGGCTGCTACTTTACAGGAGCGAACGTCCTTCTCTCCAAGACTGGTTGTCTTTTTGTTTCGTTTTCGCAATGGCTGCTATTTCAGGAACGGGCGTTCCCTTTGACTATAGACTTCTATTCTTGTTCTATAATCCACAACGTTCTGCCACCATTTCTTATACTAGCTGTAACGTCTTGGTGTGGAATGGTAGCGTAGTAGTCGACAGCTAGTTTCTAATTTCTGGTTAGAAATTATTTATTTACAATAGACGAAATCTTAATTAAATATTCAATCACAGATACCAATGTGTATATACAATATTATACAGGTCCGTAGAACTTTCAATAGAATAAGTCCAATCAGTCAATAAGTTCAATAGATTAAGTCCTTTCAATCGGGCAGCGCTCCAGGCCTGCGATTCGGACTCTCCGCAATCTCTAACAAGTTTTCCGGGGAGCGCCCTACACAGTCCGCGATCGGACTCCATCAAGAAGGTTTTTGGCCGAGATCCTCTCTCCAATCTGTCTTGATCAGTTCTGACTCTACTACCATGGTGTCGTAGAATATCAGTGACGGATATTTCTCGCTCTCGGATAGCCAGATACTTCGGATAAATAGCCGCGACTCTCCTTTTGGTGCTACCACGAGTGTCGAATAAAACAAGCGAATATTTTTGTGCTTGCTAGAGGTCTATCCCACACTCAGAGCGATCAACCAATCAAAATACTAGACTTTCTCCCCTTTTTCTTAAACGAAGGCATTGTCTTCAGAATTTTCGAAGACTCCGGAGACATCCATCATGAGTGGAAGTCCGTTTTTGACAGACCCACCGTGCTAGGGAGAGGGGTCCTTTTGTGGAAGTAGTTGACACTCCACGATCCACACAATAAAAACCCATCCATCTCGTACTCCCCGATACCGGAATGTAAGTTTTCGCCTTCATCCAACGTGTCGGGAAAAAACAGCATTATTTCCGATAGTCAATACGACAGTGAAACAATCACGATAGGATCGTAGTATAAAGTGACCAAACGTCCCCAATTTCAGGACGTTTTTCAAATTGTCCCCAAAATGTAAAACAGGAATTGGGGACAATTTTTTAATTATTGCATTGTTTTTTAATTAAATTACTGTTAATTATTGCATTAATTATAAATGTCCCCAGTTTTGTAGTCAGAATCGGGGACATGTCCCCGATTCTGACTACAAAAATCTGGTCACCTTATCGTAGAAGGACATATAGGATATTTCTCGGATTGTGACGTCATGAGAAGAGAAGGCTCGATATACGTATTCGCTACTATGGTGACTCCGATACTATGGTGGTAGAGCCCCTGCTCTCCTCTCAAGTCTCTCCTCGAGGGCCTCTCAAGTTTTTTCCCCCCCTCATCTTTATCGGAAATTTCTACAGATGGGGGATTAAAGATGCTTCTGAATGGCCGGTGGTAGCCGGCGGCAGGCGCCGCTAAGTCCCGGCAGGTGAAGTCGGCGACATCGAGTCTACGTGAAGGAGGTTCTTTTGTAGTTTAGCTTTGGGAGATTTCTACAGGAGTGACTCGGAAAAGTTGATGGAGGGATTTAGACACGGAAAAGATGTAGAACATATACCTTTGTTGAAATCGTGCAATCGATGAATGTTTGGGAAAGTCGTAGCATTGCATATTGGCTTGTTTATTTCTTTTAATATCTGAATTTATAGATATTTTCATACTTGCACGCATTTGAGTGCATGTACGACTCTGCTCCTCCGTCTTTTTTACAGCGTACTTCTTACATGCGCGTTTTTTACTTAGCATAAATTGTATTGGTGAAAATGTAATTGAAAGGTGCATTCAATAAGCCGGAATTGTAAATATAACTGCTGTTCCCCACTAAAAATAATCTTAAGATTTTCTTTAAAAAAAAAACTGCAGAAAATCTCAAGTTATTTGGGACTCGAAATCTGAAGAATATCTGCAGAATATAATCAGCATGAATAACTTAAGATTTTCTGCAGTTTTTTTCCCCTTATTACATTCGCTTATTACATTACATTACATATTACATTCGCTTATCCCCTTACTACATTGCGCACCTGAGACAATTGTCTCAGGTGCGCATGGCTCGTTAGTTATTGAATTCCCCTTATATTTTGAAAACTGCTTTCAAGTTACAGTTTCGTTCAAACGAAGTTTCATAGAACTGGACTCTCAAAATCTCGCTCTTAATGTAATAAAAAAGACCCAGACGCGGGGTCTCTTTAAGCGCGGGGACTAAAGCGATTGCCTACATTCGCAATTCGCAGCCCTTTTGGGCCGGTCCTGAGTGACGCTGCCATTTACAGTACCGCTCTCTGCATTTAGTATGTTAGTGCTGTATGCTGTAATTGTGCCATAAAATTTAGTTTTCATATTTCTTTTTACATTTACAGTGACTACGCCACTGATTATATGAGCTACTCACGTTTCCATTAAGGGCCATGGCTCGTAGATTTTATGCGGGTTAGGACCCCTTAGAAAGACCTCCACGGAGGGCACCCCACCCTTCGGCCAAGAGCCCACTCGGAGCTACTCGGTCATAATCCCACAAACAAACAAACAAACGTAGATTTTACACCAAACCAAATTAATATAAATTTTATTAGTGAAGAATAGATTTTTGTTGCTGAATTTTTTAGGAAAATTATTTAACTTTCAATAGTTTGGATAGAATTAAAATATTTGATGCCGAAAAAAATGATTATGATCCGTTAATTAAATGCAACAACTATTATGATCATTTATTAAATATGATAGCATCTATATTTCTATTCGAAAATAAAAAATTGTTATTTGAATAATATATTATTTCTGAATATACAGCTGCGGAAAAAAAGGCCCACTTGTACTTTTTTAGGCCGTCGTTCATCGTACAGCAAAGTTACACATACTAATCGTTTACGATTGACGTAGACTTTAATTGGCTATGCATAAAAATTGCATAAGGGGCCATCTACATATTAAAATTCGCACCAACTTTTTTTTTCTCAATAGCAACCCCTAGATTTCACTTCATATTTCAAAAATTTAGCTCATTTTAGCTCCGGATACCAATTTTCAATAACTTGAACTGAAAATGGGTGAGTTATGAGCTTCCAAAATATCCCTTCCCATATGTTAAAATATTTTTTCATACTTCAATTCATATCTCATATAATATTGATAATAAGAAGCTGATTTTTGTTCGTACTATTGGAACTACACGACCCAAACATAATTTACTGTTATTATAATTTTACATAAAATATTAATATGAATTATTAAATTAATATTTAAAAAAAATTATGAATAGCGACCTAGCCAAATTTCGGTGGAAATAGATGCAGAAAGTAATATTAAATGTCTGTGCAAAATTTCAAATTTTTACGTTCAGTAGTTTAATTTATATGAAATAAAATATGTTATTTTCATGAGTTAAGAGACCATATATAAATTTATTAAGTGACAATTTTTTTTTTTTAAATTGCTTGAAATAAACGTAAATCAGATTTCTTTTGTGCAAAAACACAGTAAAAGATAGCGGTATTAAAAAATATCAAATTTTGAAGGAAACAAATTAGAGGTATGCGTCCGCTACCATATCCCCCCAAATAAAATATTTTTCAGGCATAGAATTAGATGCAGTAGATGTAAGTCTTCTAATACAATGTCCTATTTCTGAAAAACTAACATCCTCAACATTCCAGGCATGATTTTGGCCTTTTTTAATATTGGAAACATTAGGTCTTTGGACTTCCCATACTTTATCAAACATTCAAAATCACGTTTTTCTGTCTAAATTTTCATCTGACTATAAATTAAAATACCTCCAAAAGTCTTGCACATTGCACGTATTGCACATTGCAGACGATAATATCAAATGAAGAAAGTGAAATAACAAACACAGTGATAATATTGGGTCGGCAGAAATGTAATTGGGTTTTTTACTTGAAATTCAAACAGATAAACCATTCTTCAAGTTCGAACGTAGCTGAGTAACATTCATGCTTGTAGTCAGAAGAGCAAAGAGCAGCCTCTCACTCCTGCCAACATTTCACCTGTCTAAGAGAACCATCAAGGGAAATACTCAATATGAATTTCAAAATTAGAAAGATTTTTAAAATCCCGAGCAGTTGTTTTGTATTGAGTGTGTACGAACCAAGGAAGTTATGAACTCATGGGTCATTTGGACCACTGACTAAATATTCTAATTTCTACCCTTGATATTCTTAGTACAAAAAACTTTAAGAGAGAAGGGAAAAATTATATTCCTTAAAAATAATATTTATTTCTTTTAACTCTCGCGAGCGAAATTAATGAAAGGCGAAAAGTTTGGGACCTACAAATAGCGTTTTTCAATTTGCAGAAAATCTCTTAAAAACGCGCAAAAAATTATTCGCAATATCTCCGGAAATTATCGTAGAAAATTGATGAAAATTAATATTTAGGGTAATTTGAAGGTTTTCTTTCGTTTAATAAGTCAAAATACAGTATTGCCATTTAGAAAAACGAAGTTGATGCAGAATTAAATAGAAAGACGGCCCCTTGTGCAAATTAAATTAATAGTAAATTAAAATATGCGTTACTTGCAAACGAATGATATATATAACTTTCCTGTATAACGAACGACGGCGAAATAAAGAGGAAGTGGGACATTTTTTTCCCGCAGCTGTACAAGGCTTTTTAAAGATATTTTTAACACACCCCTTCTTTCCCCTATCTGACTAATATTATGATTAATATTTTTTAATTTATTAATTTGTTTACTTTTTCCTACATTAGTATTTTTAGTATCAGATTTAGCGCTTTACTTTAAAAATCTAAAATGCACCTGTTCTCGTTAGTAAAAATCACTGGGAGATAGCTGATGTGTACTGTCAATATAAAGGTCTAGAGTTTTCTGGGATTTTCTCCAGATGTAACGTGAATACGCGATAGAACCCCTTAAGAAGTCCTCTTCCCTTCAAGGTCAAAAGTCTTCTCCTCCAGTTCAAGGCACCCTCCCCTTAGGCAAATAGTCCTTAGTTAGTTTTAACATAGCACACACACACGCTCCGTTACTAAAAAATGTAACGATAGTAAGAAACTTCCTGCTAAATACTAAAGAAATTGTCGCTAACGTTACAATGATTTTTCATGCTGAAGTTACCGGGAAAATAGCTGTATTGAGGGGCCCTCCATAAATGATGTTACGCTTGGGGGGGTTAACAAGTTGTGTGACCAGGGGCGAGGCGTGAACATATGTCCCAGTCATCGCTTGTAATCAATTACGCCCCCCCTCCCCTATCGCATGCGTGATGTTACAGTTTGTTGTAAGTTCTAATAAAACGATTGACGAAAAGACAATTTAGGGGGCCGAACATTGATTATTTTTGTTATAACAAAGGCATTGTGTAAATAGTAAAAAAATATTCTATTTATATATTTTATAAATATTTAAGTTAAATATTTGGTATAAAAATATACCAAAATGTTCTAGTCTAAGATAAATTTCTTACTTAATTTTGTTTATTACCGATTCATTAAAAAAAAAAAAAAACTCGAAAGAAATACCTGAAGTTGTTATGTACTACATGATTCACTTTTCAAGTAAAACATTACTTTGTACATAAGACCGGCGCAGGAAATTTGTCTTACACTCAAATACTTTTGTAAGATAGTGTAACACTGAAAAACCTCTTGGGTTGTGTTTCAAAAAATATTCAATCATCTAATATTTCGAAAAAGAAAAACGAAGAAGAAGAAGCATCCTAAATAGTTATTAGTATTATTTATTTAGAAATTTAAATTTAGAAATGTGAAGTTATAGATATACTATATATACATATTGTACTTATCAAATGGTAAAAAAATAATATTCATTATTTGAAAATGTATTCCATTCTTCTTGTTTTGGATGCAAATTTTTCAATTATTACGTCGTAAAAATCTTCATTTTGTCTTAAAGATGACAACATTTCTTTTTCAATGGATAGTAAAGAAAGATTGCTCATCCGATTTTCGCTTTGGGTGGATCTGTTAAAAGTGTGGATTCTTTTTAAGGCAGAAAAGCTTCTTTCCGCCGATGCAGTCGTTGCAGGTATGGTTGTTACTAGCCTTGCCAATCGAGAGACCTCTTTAAATGATTTATCTAAATTTTCTTCTTTAAGGAACTTGATTAATTCATAAGGTGATTTTCTATGAAAATATGTGGTCCTGTAAAAAACATTTAATTCGTTTTTCAGACCACACAGATCGAAAACATTGGGATAAATACGTCCCAAGTCTTCTAATAAGGAATCAGGGCAATATTTTTTCCTGGAAAATGTTTCGAATTTTCGGGGATTTAATAAATCAAAAAATGCCAACTTTTCCAAAGAAGAAAATCGGCTTGTCAAATGGCATGTTAAGTTATCAATAATAGAAAAGTACAATCTTCGATAACGGCTTTCTGGAGACAAATCTTGTGGATATTCGTTCCGCTTGTTTCTGGGTAAAGATGGTAAACCCTTCATGCAAACCGTTTCTTCCCAAAGAGGCTGGAAACCGACAATTTCACAGTTGTCACATTTTGAATTTTCTGCTAGCATATCTTTTTGGCATTCATCGCAATGATTATAGCCTTGCCTATAATTCTTCAGAAATTGGTGGAAATCTTTAACATGGTTCGAACATACCATAATATCTATATTTTCCGTCTGTAAAATTTGAAATAATATATCTGTTTGAGAAAATATTGGAGAAAATAAATTTAGAAGAAACACAGTTTCAAATTTGTTTAAAAAGTCCATATAGCCCCGAGCTGCACACCTATCGGGTCCGTTCCATTTCGCGTCGTCACTTTCATAAATACTTTCAAAAAATTCGGTTATTTGTCTTAAATATTTTTCCACAGTGTTGATTAAACGCGAAGTAAAAGACCACCTTGTTGGTGCAAAAGATGGAATGCTTTTTTTAAGGTGCTCTTGAATTGCGAAAGATCTTTTATTAGAATGGGACGAAAATGTTGAAATTCCATTTAACGTAGAAAAAAATACATTGCATTCGGGAATCTCATTCATGCCTTGAGCCAATACTAAGTTTAGTATGTGCGCATAGCAATGAATGTGGATAGCCTTGGATATTCTTCCAGGACTTTTTTCTGTAAGCCTGACAAATGGCCAGACATGACGGCTGCACCATCATATGTTTGTGCAACAAGCTTATCAGTCAATTTGAATTCACTTGCAATGCTCTTCACATGCGAAAATAGCCCATCAGCTGTTCTGTCAGTGCTGACATCAACAAATTTAATAAATCTTTCTTTGATGCAATTATCTTTATTTATGTACCTCAGAATCGTCGATAATTGCGATCGAGATCTAATATCGGATGTTTCATCCAACATGATAGCCACAAATTCACTTTCAACAGTTTCTTTCAAAATCGAATCTGTCACAATTTCAGTAATTGTGGAAATTAAATCATTTTGAATGTCGCTAGAAATACCTTTAAACACCGTAGCATTTTCAAAATGCTCCTCCAGCAATGGATCCCGTATTGCTAATAGATTTAGTGTTCCAATGTAGTTTCCTCTATTAAATGATGGATCTCTCTCATCATGTCCGCGAAAGGGGAGTTCTTGTTTAGCTAAAAAACATGTGACATCAATCAGCCGTTTCAGAATTTCACGATTCTTTTTTACTCGTTGATTGTGCAAATTATTACTAGCTTTGAGGCCTTTATCCAATCCTTCGTCCACTCTTTGTTTGCCGAAATTGTACAGATCGACTACACACTGAAGGTGACTTTCCGAGTTTTCGTGAGCTTTAGCTGATTTAGAAAGACCGCTTAAGTTTGAGAAACCTGCAGACACCCCAACATTATTCCTAGACTTTGAAAACAGAAAACAGGGCCAGCAAAACAGCTTCAGCAAACTATGGCTTCCGCTTCCACATAGCCAATTGTATTTCTCCTAATTAGAAGTTGTAAAATGCCTGGTGTATGATCTGTTTCTTTCCTTAACAAAAGAAGTTAAGTTGTTCAGTGATGGGCAAGGCCGTCCATTTTTAACAATTAATAGCTTATCATCAAATCTCAGTGATCCAAACGGCTTTGTCTTTAATTGAACAATAACATCTGGTTCATCCATAACTGCACTGCAAAAAAAGTCTGTAAAACGTACAGAAATTACTCGTATTATTTACAGAATAAGTCTGTTCGTAAGAAAAAACAGTTTTTTTCTGTTTTATCTGCACCCGCACATGCGTACTAGACGAAGACGTCATTGCTCAACCTGCGAGGCACATTTCGCCTCCGGCACAATTAAAACGGCAAGACATTGTACTATGTGTCGTTAGCTGGAGCTGGAGGAAAGGGACGGTATATTTAGTTACAACTGCATACGTAGGTTCAGGTGAGTGTTTGATGTTAGGTACGAATTTTGTTCACTGGGCGCGCTGGCGTAAGCCGGTCGTTTGGTCTTAGAACATTTTTAAGTACTTTAGTGTTTGTCGATAATGTTGACGCCGCGTAATTAATTAGATTAATTAATTGACATAATTAATGTTAAATCAATAATTAATTAGCGAGATATTAAGCAATACGTTAATTAATTAGATTGATAACTATTAATTAATTATTAATACAATAATATTTAACTGGGAGGGAAACCCCCACCACAAGAATAAAAGGAGCTACATGAAAAAATGTAAGAATTCTAATTTTATTTCCATAAAATGGACATTTAAAATTACTTAGAAAATTTTTAAGGACTTTAGTGTTTGTGACTAATGTTCACGCCACATGATTAATTAGGATAATTAATGTTAAAGCAATAAGTAATTAGACAGATTAATTGATTATTAATTGATTTATTTAAGTTTGTTAAAAATCCAGAAAACACTCTGAATATACATATTGTTATTAAATGGACTTGCAAAAGAGATGAATACTTAATAGTAAAAATTTAATAATTTCTATCAATAAGCATTGTAAATTAACTAAATATAAAATTTAATAATTTCTATCAATAAGCATAGTAAATTAACTAAATATATTATTATGTTTTGTTGAACTCCAGTAGTCATTCAATAAAAACAAAATTAATGATTTAATTACAATGTATAATTAATATTTTTTTAACTAATCACCTTTTTTTAACTTGAATAAACATGAAGATATCACGTTTGACAACTAAATGGTGACACATATATACTAACACTGGACACAGAAGAGGAATCTCAGTCACTGTTGTGTCTCCTCAATGTTGACTGCTAGATGCTGGACCGCAGCGGGTCATTTACTCTTATTGTGAGTAGCAACACCGGACTCAGAAGAGGAATCTTAGTGACTGAGTCTCCTCAGTGTTGGCTGCAAGATGCTTTGCCAGAGCGGGGCATTTACTCTCATTGTAAGCAACAATATCGGCCTTCTTTGGTAAAAAGTGGCATGTAACATTGAGGGGAGGGGGGAAATGGTTTCTTTTGTAGAAAATATTTCCAAAAAGGTTGAAATCTCTTTTTTTTGGGGGGGGCAGTTACCCCTCCGTCTTCCCTTTTAATCCGTCCTTGGCGTTGAATGATGGGAAAGAAAACAGTTATGGAACTTGAATGTGATTATGGAATGTGAATTCGAGACTTTTTACCTACAAAAAGAAACGAAAAAATCACCTGTGAATTTTGATATATTTATTTTAGACTTGCGGGTGAGGGGAGGGGGGGGGGACTTTTATGTGTAAAACTACGCATCGAAACCAATGGACCAACCAGACAAATCGGCATAATGATTTTAAGCAGTGCACGGCATCACTTGATCTGACGTCATACTATGACGTCACCTTAGCGACTCTTTCTTCAGCTACTTGCGATTTATGTGCAAACGTTTCTGGCAACACTGATCGGAGGTGACGCTCTGGGTCGGCTAACGAACGATACGTACCATTCACCTCACCAGGGCACAACGTTTATGTCGCTGGAAATGGTAGACGGGCGAAGTGTGAAAGTCCCGGGTTCGCGCGCGGGTCCCATCGCGCGTCCGTCGACCGCTAACCGTTTCCGGAAGTTAGCATAAATATGGATTGGGACCCCTTCGAAAGACCCACACGGAGGGCTCCCCTCTTTCAGTTAAACCTCCCCGAAGCTCACTTACGCAGGGCCGGCCCAAGGGGAGTGCGAATGTAAGCGATCGCCTAAGGCCCCGCTCCTGGGCCATTTTATTGCTATCTCATAAGACATGACAGAGAAGAGGCCCCGCACTTGCGCTTCGCCTGGGGCCCCGCATGCCCCTCGGGCCATCTCTGACTCACGAAATGGAACGAATTTCACACAATCACAAGTACACACTAAAAGGAACGTACTGTGTGAAAATTAGCTGCTATCTTCTCACAGACTTTGATAAATTAAAGGTTAAAAATTAGTTAAAAATCGCTCCAATTGTAACCCTTTAGCTAGTATTTGGCGACAGGGATAATTGGTCGAAAAGTTGAAACGCTCACGCGAGTACGTACTCGAAATATTTATAAATCAGTGTTTGCTATACCGTGTTATATTTCAACGGAGTTTTTAAGTAGCTTAATTTCGTTTTCTACTAGTTAAGCTGAAGTCCTATAATCATTTTATTTTTTTTCTGAAAGTCCCTGAAGAAAGTAATTTCTTTTTATTTGTATTCACACATTGCAAGCTGCAAATTCAGTTTACGCATAAGTGAGGCATTTATTTTAATTCTATTCTTTTTATCCACATGATGATACTATGGAGCAAATATACTTAATGTTGTTTTTATGCTTTACGCGGAGTTTTCTTCGAAAAATATGACATTGTCTCCATACACAGACGAAGAAAAAGTCTGCAAAATCAAATTGTTGAAAGCTTGCAAAATTATCAGAAAGTAAATGCAACAGATTTGGTAGCAAATGAGCAATGCTTATTACTCGATACCCCTGAAGATCCTATATTTTCTAGTTTAGAAAACGAAAGCATTGGCTTCATGTCCAGTGAGGACATCATGCAAAATAATCAATTTATTTCTTGAAAAGATAAGGAGACTGCAGTAAAATACTAGCGGGATACAGTAGTGGCAAAATCCGGCAGTTTACAGAGTGTTCAAAATTATTTTAAATTTGTTACAAATAAAACTCAGTTATATCTGTGGGAAAAGCAAATTCAGAAGAATAGCGATTATAAATATAAACTAAATCAAATAAAAAATATACGTTTTAACATTTCTAACACGCAAGAAAATTACAGAAAAATGTACATGATTGTGATTTACAAACTTGGGCTTCAGAAAAGGCATTCGAATTAGGACTGAAATTCCGCGCATCTAAAGGATGGCAGTACAGATTTTTAAAAAAGCATAAGATTGTGAGCAGGAAAGTTACAAAATTTGTTTTGCTGAAAAACTCTCGGTCAAAGGAAATTATTAAGAAATTAACACAGGCGTTCGTAAATGATGTAAATGTCCTTATAAAGGATTCGTTGTTAAAAGACGATCAAATTTTTATGCTGATCAGTCAGGTTTTAATTTAGAAATCCTTCTAGACGAACCCTGGAACATAGAGGATCGAAGCAAGTAGAAAGTGAGATTCAATCACAAAATGCAGTGACACATTCCTACACTACAATGTCGATTTTAAGTAAAAACAATAGATTGTTATAGCTATTACATATTGAACATCCCGAAAAAACTGAGAAATTCGGAAAAAATTAAGTGCAGCAGTTTTCTGACATTGTGTTAACAACTTAATAAAGTATTTCTTTCAGGGTCAAATCAAAGGGGTGGGGGAGGGAAATATAGGGTGAACCCCCCTCCCCTCCAAAAAAATTACCTTACAATTTTTAAAATTATTTTTTTAATGCCATTGTTTATTTCAATTCTTATGTCGCTAAAAAGCTAAGCTTCTTCTAAAAAGCTCCGTTTAACCTCCTATGCATGCATAGATTTTATGTTTAAAAATTATTTTTGGCCAATTTCCTCCACCCCCCCCCCCTCTCCAAAACGGAACCAGTTACCGGCCTGATTTTTTCCCCACAATATGTTCTGCGGGATATCCAGTGAATCATTGCTGTAGATGAATCCTGACCTGTGCTTACTTAAAATGCTTATTAAATAAGCATCTTTTTGTGAAAGCATTTATAAAAGAAAATAGAAAGCGCCAAGTAGCGATACAGGCTCATACTCATTTTTTATTAATTAATTTTAGCTTTAATTTGAGGAGATAGCAACTAATTTTTACACATTAGGTTTCTTTAAGTGTGTACTTATGACTGGATTAAATTCGTTACGTTGAGTGAGCCTCGGGGAGGTTTCCTTGTTTGTGTTGTCCTTCTGGCGAGGATTTATAAGCGGGCTTCCAGCCAACCACACAAATCCGATATACTTGTTCACAACAACTACGTACCGTAGATGTTCTTGGTTTTGGGGGAAATGAACAATAGCAACTTCATGTAACAAGTTAAGTACTACTCATAAACTATTTCTCATAAGTTATTTCCTTATTATAGTGTTTGTTTATATTCATTGCACTTGCTAATTTGTCCTAGAACTGTAGTTAGCATTTCTTATTATATAGTTATCGATCGATATGTTAAATATTTTGGAATGAGTGTTTTTATTCGCAATCATTTTGTTTGCAGTGCTCCAGTAAGTGAAAGAATATCGCTGAACATCGTGGCACTGTGATAAATATATTGTTTATTTTCAGTGTTTGTACTTGAATAGTCGTCCAACACCGAACAATTTATGATGTTTTTAGTGTGCATGCGTGCTCTGGGGGATTTCACATCAAATATAATATATACACTTCCCAGACTTATAAATTTCTATCTTATATACTTACAATAAGAATTCTGATTTTCTAGGAGTATCTTAAAGTTTCCTAACGCGTAAGTGCCGTCAATAATTTAAATCAGTGGATATATCTTAATCAAGTTTATGAGGTAAACCAAGTTAAAGAAATGATATATTTCACCTTTTAACCTATAAAAGAACAGAAGAATTGTATCTACAAATTATTTATAATTTCCTTGTAATATTTGTTATGTAGTATTAAATATGTACACACTTTGCAATTCTTTTTGCATATTGCATACTATTATTTCTTAATCCTAGTAAAAATGAATCAAAGAAGCATAGTTAGTAGTAGATAAACGAGAGTTCTGCTCAGCCGGTGCCATGTTAATTCGCCGGTGCTGTTCGATGCTGTCCCTAGGCTGAGCGGGGAAGGGGGGCGTAGTCGGACCGGATGTGGGGAGCGGATGCTAAGACCGGATGTTCGAAGGGTTGATAAGAATTTTTTTTCCTTTTTTTCAGATAAGGGACTTGTAATTTTTTCAGATTGTGACATATTTTTCAAATAAGGGGACTTGGGAAAATTATCAGACTTTTAACAATTTTCTCAAATAAGAGGACTTGGAAAAAATTTCAGATTTGAACGCGCAACCTACAAAAGAATTCATAGGCTAATAATTGTTGGCTTAAACCATTAGGCCGAGAATCCTTCAGGTATAAAATTGTAGGTGTATTGTGTTATACTTTAGTTTTGAAAATGAATTGGGACTTTGATTAATTTTTCGAAGTTTATTTTTTTTATTTATTTAGTTTTCTTTACCATTTAGTAATAGAACCAATGCAAATTGAATAAATGTTGCTTAATACATACTTCTAATGTTTAGCTAATTTTTGTATACTGATTATAGCATATATTTAATAAGTAACAGTTTACTAGAATATTAAAGTAGGATTTAGGATAGCCATACATTTTCTACAAATTTCTTCTACTGTTAGCGAAGTGAGAAAATTATACCATAGAACGATTTTAGTACCTATAGTTTTTACAAATAATGATTTAGATAGTGTATGAACTTTTTTATCTAAACATTTTTTTTCTTAAGAGATTTTTACCCAAGTTTTAATTTTAAGTTAAATAATGTTACAACAAATATTTTTTTTAATCAAGAGTTAATTTTTTTTATTTTTTATTTTTAACCAAGTTTTAATTTTAAATTAAATAATTTTACAACAAATATTTTTTTAGAGTTAATTTATTTATATTTTTTAACCAAGTTTTAATTCATCAAGAAAAAATTTTAATCAAGAGATTTAATTTTAAGTAAATAATTAATTTTACAACAAATTTTTTTTAATCAAATGTTTTTAATTTATCAAGAAAAAAAATTTAATCAAGAGTTTTAATTTTTTGTATACCGTATTTTTGTTAAGTAGCCGTTTAACATTAAAGTAGAATATCAATACATTTAATCTACTGTTAGGCAAGTGAGAAAATTACACTATAGAAAGATTTTTACAAATAATGATATAGTCTTATATTCTATTGCGAGAAAACCACTTTAACCATATATCCCAAAAAACTCAAGTTTTTGTATACGAAATGCATGAATAAGCGTTAGATCCCCCTAGAAAGTCGTCCTACCAAGGCACCCCTCATCCTAGGCAGATACCCCCGCGTGCAGGTTTGCCTTAAAGCACAAACAAACAAAGTATTTATCTAAACATTGTTTCTTACCAACACAGTTTTGATAAATTTTAGGCAGCGATTATACTAGTTTATATTTTCTATAGATCAATTAGAGAAAAAATTACATTTTTAGTAATCCTACAAAATATTCTTACTGTATATCCCAAGTAGAGTAACTTGATTTATAGAATTTCAATACGATACGAGTTAGATTGTTTATGTGCGACACTCATTTCAGTTTGACTATGAAAGCATAATTTTATACATGAATCAACCTTTTTAGAGGTCTTTTATGAATGCACTTAACCTATTTTATAGAAAGGTGGGTATAACTAGCACAAACTTTTAGAGTGGATAATATTATTGTTAGAAAGTTGAACTATTGGAAATAAAAATTGAAGATACGTTTTAGTATACTGCATGTACATAAAATATCTTTCAATACTTAGATAGTTTTAATCGCAAATCATTACTTAAACTAAAAAATACAGGGTTTTTACTTACGTGAAGGGACATCGTTCTAAATCTTCTAGTCTCTGGACAAAGTACCAACATCTATACGGCTAGCAAGACCGGAACATAGAGAAATGATTTAAAATACATTATCCCTAATTCCCGGTCCAACTAGCACATGTTCATTACTTCTTTTTGTCTTCATATGCTGAAATAGGTATATTATTTTGACACTAAAAACAAAATAACACATTTGAAGATATTAAACGCTTTAAAAGTAATTTTTTTTCTTATAACAATTTACCAGATTCACAATGCTATTTTATGTAGGATAAAATTAGTTAGCAAGCGAAAATGTAATCTTAATTAGAATTTACTGAAATACAAATACCATGCATGCCTTATTTTCTATTAGGAGAAAGCCCTCAAACCCCAGTTTTTGTATACAAACTGCATAAAGTACTTCTACCGATAATGCTATTAATATTAATTACACTGGATTACCCACTTAAAATTTCGCAAAACACCAAAATACAGAAAAACATGCATTAACAAAAAAAATCACACTTAAAAGTACAACACATCAAAAGTGCAACTATAAGAACCACATAATTATTTTCAATTAGAATTACGGTATCAACTTATATGTAACTAAAATAATAGAAAATATTACACTTACCCTATACTTGTACACGCGAGAGGCGAAAATACTTAAATAATTCGCAAATATATCCACAGCATAAGTAGAGCACATGCATGTTATATCCCTAGTACAGCTGATAAGAAATTTAGAGATAAGAAAGTGCCTTGAGGCTCTACAGAGCCGGTACAATAAGAGTTGGCCAGTTTGCCGATAAGATAAAACCAGGGAGGGTGCTAGGGGAATACCGAATTGTGGGGACACGTGTTTCATTCTACGTTCAAAAATGGGGACTTATGGATTAAGATGTTTACTACTTAAAAACATAATCTAATTTTTACAAATGCATTGGAACTTTGTATAGGATATCTATTGAACACGTATTAAATACATTATGATTATTCTTCTGATCGACATTATATCCTAAATTAAAATATCAAAGTTAAGCTACAACGATTAATATATTTTACGTAGTTTAGGAAAATAATGAATCATTAAATTAATTTCTGTGAAACAATTAGCAAAGATCATTATACTAAAGCAAATTATTTTTGTTAAGTTTTGATAAATAACAGTAATAAATTATAGGCATTGCAGATGAATGAGTATTCACGTATAAAATATGTATTAAAATTATTGTTTAAAACAATTTTTAGAATAATAAACTAAAATTTTTATTTAATAAAGTCATAAACTAAAATTATTAATGAAAACTTGTTAATAAATTAAAAATATCAAAATTTTTACACTCAGTTTTTTTATAGACTTAAATTTTACAAAGACATCCTTTTAATAAATTCATAAACTAAAACAATTTTTACAATAATAAACTAAAATTTTTATTTAATAAAGTCATAAACTGAAATTATTAATGAAAACTTGCTAATGAATTAAACTGATTACTCTAAAAGATAGCTAATCACAACATATATCAGAAAAAATATAATCAATTATAATACCTGGAAAATACCGGACAACACTCTTGTTACATGCGGACAAAACATCTGTTTGCTCGGCTAAAGAATTCTTAGGTACCCGTTGCAGGAGACCTTACCTACGCCCAACCTACAAACTCTACAAATTTAACGGCAACTGGTTTTCTCTTATCAGGCATCACAGATCAGATAAGAGATAAGGAAGTGACATGCGCAGAAGACACCTGATAGTGACGTGTGCAAATCTGTGATGATTCAATATCCGCTAGGTTCGTTGACAGGATGTACTATTTACATTTAGTGACAACTCTCTCTAATAGGCTAAGACAAGTTAGATGATGCAATATCTACAGGGTGGAGAAAGTTTTAAGGTAGAGGGCGCTTGGGTAATCACGTGATTTTTTAAAGAATCAGTATAGAGACATTTTAGTTAGATAAAGTGGTCAGGTGTGTGTTGCAAGACTCCCTTTACACTGTGTGCGCATATACTTAAGACGTGTGTTTTAATTGATTTTTCGCCGAGTTTCAAAAATGTCTTTGCTTGAATCAATCGAAAATAACTTTAACATTCAATACACCCCCGAGTTTTATACCCAAAGTGATGCAGATGTGTTGCTGCAAGAAATAATACAATTGCCTTTAGATGTAAAGCCTCTGCAAAGTATTGAAAAGAAAATTTCCCCCGAGTTTTATACTGAAAGTGATGTTGATGTGCTACAGCAAGAATTGTTTCAATTACCCCTACAAAGTAGTGAAAAGAAAATTTCCTCGACCCGTAAAGTAATTACTTTTGCTGATGAAGGAATCAATTACAGTTTACCTGGAGCAACAGTCTCTGTTTACTCTTGGATACCCATTTTGCAAAAAATACGTGAAGATCTACAGAAAGTGACAAATTATGAATTTAATATGGTGCAAGTGAACTTTGGCTCTGAAGAACAATGTAAAATTGAAGACGGTAACTACGAAGATTTTAATCTAGACCTATCATCAGGTGTATGCATTCTAAGTTTTGGATCTAAACGAACTTTGGATTTTAAACCAGCGAACTGTGAAACCACTACCATTAAATTAGAACATGGTTCAATGTGTAAGATATATCCCCCAACCAACAAACTTTTAACGCATGGTATTCCTTCTGAACCTTATGTGACAGACCCGCACATTAACCTAACATTTGCCAAAACGTACATTTATGAGCCTTCCCCGAAAAGGGCAAAGTTGGACAATTGGACGGACGATCTTTACCATAGCTTATATGCTTCTGTAAATAGTACATGGCACTTGGAAAGACTTATCTACGTTTCATTTCACGATGAAAGAACTGACTTGAAGATCCATATTAGACAATTTATTCAGATTGCCCAATTAGACTATATACCAACCGGTCAGGGAGTCGTGATGAACCCTTCCACATGGACCGAATTTATTGTAAAACTATTAGATTTTAATATAGGTCATAGCAATAGCTCTTTTATTTGTAATAATCAATTATCTGTATTTAATGATGATGGAAAATGCATCTTACAACAAATTTACAAAACCGGAGATTCGTTCACGTTAAATCCAATTTCCTTAACACTTTTAAATGATCAAGTAAAAAAACTTTGTGAAATAAGACGTGAAATATCAGAATGCATTTTAAAAACGCTATATACGACGACCCTACCCTATTTAATTTTAAAATTAAAGCCGCAAAAATGTAACCGCGAACCCCATTATACTTATGATGAGGCTAAACAACAATTAATGGATATAGTACATCAGGAAATTTTTAAAAACATAGGCCGGGTTCAAGATCATCCTTCGCAAAGGATACATGCTTGCTCGAATAGAACACATGTTGATGAGAGAGAGGGTCTTATAAGTAGTAAAGCATGGTTTATGGTCGACATGTCGTATATTGCAAGAGAGATATGCGAGAACAAATGTACTTGTCATTATGACGGAGAATTTTTTTCAAACATTTTCATTGAAGACTATATGAAGTATCTTCAAAATGTGCTATTTAATACATTTTTTCAACCGTTTTCAGATTTTGCTAATTCTAAGGATGGCAAAACATGTGTAATTATGTGATGTTATTGGTGTATAACTAGTATTGCGATTGTAAAAAATATATTAAAACCATTGTGATTATGTAGGAAAGGCATGCTTGCTTCTACAACAGTAAGATTTTACTGATTTGTGCATGCTTAGTTAAAGAATACTCATTGAAAAGTTATTATTTTCCTAATTGTGTAAATAGTTTGTGTAATTTAAAATATATTTTGTAAATAAATAAGTTTAAATATGAAAACTTTTCTGTGTTTTCTTTATGTGTATGTGTGTGTTGATTACTTGCAAAATAAAAATCTATAAAATTTTACTGAAGCAAAAAGTGGCAAAGTTAACATACTTGGTCAAGATTTAAGGTTCTCGTGTTGTGTTTTATACTCATCTTTTATACACTACAAGGTAAAAAGTTACAAATTTAACAAAATTTATTGAAGCATGTACTATGGAAACATTAATCTACTACATAGAAATAAAATGTTCTGATTAAAATCATAAGCTTAAGTGTGATAGGTAAATTGTGTTACATGAGAATTCCCAAAGTATTAATTTTTTTATAAAATGAACTTGGCTAAAAAAGTAAGTTTCCATAATTTTATAACTTAATCGATTTTACGGGTTTTTCAAAAATAAAGTTAAGTGAGATAAAGAAACTTAGTATTTTTAAATAAAGATTTTTTGAATGAATATTTTTCGAATGTTACGAACTTGATACATTTTTTCTGAAGTGCTAGATATGTGAAATTGTCTTTTTAGAAACATTGAATTATTCAACTTAGTACATTTCGGTTACTCTTTCAAGATAACGGACTTAGAATTTTTTACAAATAGCAAGCTAGTAACTTGCTAAACGTGCTTCTTGCAAATATTTTTAAATACTTAATTTATTATATTTTAATTTGTTTATTTCTTTTTAGTAGTTACAACTTTGATAATTTTTAAGAACGGTATTTAAAAATATTTGCAAGAAGAAAAATACCAAAGTTCAACACTTCAATAAAATTTTCAAAGTACAGATCTGTTAGTTTATTTAAAGAACATATTCAAGGACTTATCAGAACATAAAATATACCAATGTGCAAAACTTCTAAAAGAAAAAAAAATTACAATTTACAATCTATTAATGCAGTTTACTAAGTATTTTGTAAAATCCTTTACTTGATAATTCTGAAAAATAGTTTAAGTCCCTCACTTTGTATAGACATAAATTGTATTACTTTTAATTAGTTATGGTTTACATAAAGATAAGTTTATACATCTATGCTAAAATAACTGATTATTTCTATACTAAATTTAAATCCATTTCATCAAAAAAATGTTAAGCATACTACTTCTACCAAATTTACAAAGTTCTAATAGCTAAGTTCCTTTCGAGAAATAATTTCATAACTTATGAGAACTCATAAACGTATACAAATCAAAAGTACACTTAGTTTGAACAAGTAACATGTATAAAAGTAAGAGCATATTTATTTAAAATTTGTAAGCATAACCATCTCAATCAGTAAATTGTGTAACATTTGCACTTAGTTGATATTTCTCATAAAAATATTCAAGCCCATTACTTAATAAAAATTATAAAAATATGCTAAGTTAATACTCTGATGTTTTAAAAACATAGTGTCTGATTTAAAATATTCTGTTACTTCAAGTAAAATGTGGTAAGATCTTTACATTAAAGAATACCTCAAAAAATCTTTATTTAAAAATACTAAGTTTCTTTATCTCACTTAACTTTATTTTTGAAAAACCCGTAAAATCGATTAAGTTATAAAATTATGGAAACTTACTTTTTTAGCCAAGTTCATTTTATAAAAAAATTAATACTTTGGGAATTCTCATGTAACACAATTTACCTATCACACTTAAGCTTATGATTTTAATCAGAACATTTTATTTCTATGTAGTAGATTAATGTTTCCATAGTACATGCTTCAATAAATTTTGTTAAATTTGTAACTTTTTACCTTGTAGTGTATAAAAGATGAGTATAAAACACAACACGAGAACCTTAAATCTTGACCAAGTATGTTAACTTTACCACTTTTTGCTTCAGTAAAATTTTATAGATTTTTATTTTGCAAGTAATCAACACACACATACACATAAAGAAAACACAGAAAAGTTTTCATATTTAAACTTATTTATTTACAAAATATATTTTAAATTACACAAACTATTTACACAATTAGGAAAATAATAACTTTTCAATGAGTATTCTTTAACTAAGCATGCACAAATCAGTAAAATCTTACTGTTGTAGAAGCAAGCATGCCTTTCCTACATAATCACAATGGTTTTAATATATTTTTTACAATCGCAATACTAGTTATACACCAATAACATCACATAATTACACATGTTTTGCCATCCTTAGAATTAGCAAAATCTGAAAACGGTTGAAAAAATGTATTAAATAGCACATTTTGAAGATACTTCATATAGTCTTCAATGAAAATGTTTGAAAAAAATTCTCCGTCATAATGACAAGTACATTTGTTCTCGCATATCTCTCTTGCAATATACGACATGTCGACCATAAACCATGCTTTACTACTTATAAGACCCTCTCTCTCATCAACATGTGTTCTATTCGAGCAAGCATGTATCCTTTGCGAAGGATGATCTTGAACCCGGCCTATGTTTTTAAAAATTTCCTGATGTACTATATCCATTAATTGTTGTTTAGCCTCATCATAAGTATAATGGGGTTCGCGGTTACATTTTTGCGGCTTTAATTTTAAAATTAAATGGGGTAGGGTCGTCGTATATAGCGTTTTTAAAATGCATTCTGATATTTCACTTCTCATTTCACAAAGTTTTAATACTTGGTTATTTAAAAGTGTTAAGGAAATTGGATTTAACGTGAATGAATCTCCGGTTTTGTAAATTTGTTGTAAGATGAATTTTCCATCATCATTAAATACAGATAATTGATTATTACAAATAAAAGAGCTATTGCTATGACCTATATTAATGTCTAATAGTTTTACAATAAATTCGATCCATGTGGAAGGGTTCATCACGACTCCCTGACCGGTTGGTATATAGTCTAATTGGGCAATCTGAATAAATTATCTAATATGGATCTTCAAGTCAGTTCTTTCATCGTGAAGTGAAACGTAGATAAGTTTTTCCAAGTGCCATGTACTATTTACAGAAGCATATAAGCTATGGTAAAGATCGTCCGTCCAATTGTCCAACTTTGCCCTTTTCGGGGAAGGCTCATAAATGTACATTTTGGCAAATGTTAGGTTAATGTGCGGGTCTGTCACATAAGGTTCAGAAGGAATACCATGCGTTAAAAGTTTGGTTTTTGGGGGATATATCTTACACATTGAACCATGTTCTAATTTAATGGTAGTGTTTTCACAGTTCGCTGGTTTAAAATCCAAAGTTCGTTTAGATCCAAAACTTAGAATGCATACACCTGATGATAGGTCCAGATTAAAATCTTCGTAGTTACCGTCTTCAATTTTAGGTTGTTCTTCAGAGCCTAAGTTCGCTTGTACCATATTAAATTTATAATTTGTCACTTTCTGTAGATCTTCACGTATTCTTTGCAAAATGGGTATCCAAGAGTAAACAGAGACTGTTGCTCCAGGTAAACTGTAATTGATTCCTTCATCAGCAAAAGTAATTACTTTACGGGTCGAGGAAATTTTCTTTTCACTACTTTGTAGGGGTAATTGAAACAATTCTTGCTGTAGCACATCAACATCACTTTCAGTATAAAACTCGGGGGAAATTTTCTTTTCAATACTTTGCAGAGGCTTTACATCTAAAGGCAATTGTATTATTTCTTGCAGCAACACATCTGCATCACTTTGGGTATAAAACTCGGGGGTGTATTGAATGTTAAAGTTATTTTCGATTGATTCAAGCAAAGACATTTTTGAAACTCGGCGAAAAATCAATTAAAACACACGTCTTAAGTATAGGCGCACACAGTGTAAAGGGAGTCTTGCAACACACACCTGACCACTTTATCTAACTAAAATGTCTCTATACTGATTCTTTAAAAAATCACGTGATTACCCAAGCGCCCTCTACCTTAAAACTTTCTCCACCCTGTAGATATTGCATCATCTAACTTGTCTTAGCCTATTAGAGAGAGTTGTCACTAAATGTAAATAGTACATCCTGTCAACGAACCTAGCGGATATTGAATCATCACAGATTTGCACACGTCACTATCAGGTGTCTTCTGCGCATGTCACTTCCTTATCTCTTATCTATCATCTGTGATGCCTGATAAGAGAAAACCAGTTGCCGTTAAATTTGTAGAGTTTGTAGGTTGGGCGTAGGTAAGGTCTCCTGCAACGGGTACCTAAGAATTCTTTAGCCGAGCAAACAGATGTTTTGTCCGCATGTAACAAGAGTGTTGTCCGGTATTTTCCAGGTATTATAATTGATTATATTTTTTCTGATATATGTTGTGATTAGCTATCTTTTAGAGTAATCAGTTTAATTCATTAGCAAGTTTTCATTAATAATTTCAGTTTATGACTTTATTAAATAAAAATTTTAGTTTATTATTGTAAAAATTGTTTTAGTTTATGAATTTATTAAAAGGATGTCTTTGTAAAATTTAAGTCTATAAAAAAACTGAGTGTAAAAATTTTGATATTTTTAATTTATTAACAAGTTTTCATTAATAATTTTAGTTTATGACTTTATTAAATAAAAATTTTAGTTTATTATTCTAAAAATTGTTTTAAACAATAATTTTAATACATATTTTATACGTGAATACTCATTCATCTGCAATGCCTATAATTTATTACTGTTATTTATCAAAACTTAACAAAGATAATTTGCTTTAGTATAATGATCTTTGCTAATTGTTTCACAGAAATTAATTTAATGATTCATTATTTTCCTAAACTACGTAAAATATATTAATCGTTGTAGCTTAACTTTGATATTTTAATTTAGGATATAATGTCGATCAGAAGAATAATCATAATGTATTTAATACGTGTTCAATAGATATCCTATACAAAGTTCCAATGCATTTGTAAAAATTAGATTATGTTTTTAAGTAGTAAACATCTTAATCCATAAGTCCCCATTTTTGAACGTAGAATGAAACACGTGTCCCCACAATTCGGTATTCCCCTAGCACCCTCCCTGGTTTTATCTTATCGGCAAACTGGCCAACTCTTATTGTACCGGCTCTGTAGAGCCTCAAGGCACTTTCTTATCTCTAAATTTCTTATCAGCTGTACTAGGGATATAACATGCATGTGCTCTACTTATGCTGTGGATATATTTGCGAATTATTTAAGTATTTTCGCCTCTCGCGTGTACAAGTATAGGGTAAGTGTAATATTTTCTATTATTTTAGTTACATATAAGTTGATACCGTAATTCTAATTGAAAATAATTATGTGGTTCTTATAGTTGCACTTTTGATGTGTTGTACTTTTAAGTGTGATTTTTTTTGTTAATGCATGTTTTTCTGTATTTTGGTGTTTTGCGAAATTTTAAGTGGGTAATCCAGTGTAATTAATATTAATAGCATTATCGGTAGAAGTACTTTATGCAGTTTGTATACAAAAACTGGGGTTTGAGGGCTTTCTCCTAATAGAAAATAAGGCATGCATGGTATTTGTATTTCAGTAAATTCTAATTAAGATTACATTTTCGCTTGCTAACTAATTTTATCCTACATAAAATAGCATTGTGAATCTGGTAAATTGTTATAAGAAAAAAAATTACTTTTAAAGCGTTTAATATCTTCAAATGTGTTATTTTGTTTTTAGTGTCAAAATAATATACCTATTTCAGCATATGAAGACAATAAGAAGTAATGAACATGTGCTAGTTGGACCGGGAATTAGGGATAATGTATTTTAAATCATTTCTCTATGTTCCGGTCTTGCTAGCCGTATAGATGTTGGTACTTTGTCCAGAGATTAGAAGATTTAGAACGATGTCCCTTCACGTAAGTAAAAACCTTGTATTTTTTAGTTTAAGTAATGATTTGCGATTAAAACTATCTAAGTATTGAAAGATATTTTATGTACATGCAGTATACTAAAACGTATCTTCAATTTTTATTTCCAATAGTTCAACTTTCTAACAATAATATTATCCACTCTAAAAGTTTGTGCTAGTTATACCCACCTTTCTATAAAATAGGTTAAGTGCATTCATAAAAGACCTCTAAAAAGGTTGATTCATGTATAAAATTATGCTTTCATAGTCAAACTGAAATGAGTGTCGCACATAAACAATCTAACTCGTATCGTATTGAAATTCTATAAATCAAGTTACTCTACTTGGGATATACAGTAAGAATATTTTGTAGGATTACTAAAAATGTAATTTTTTCTCTAATTGATCTATAGAAAATATAAACTAGTATAATCGCTGCCTAAAATTTATCAAAACTGTGTTGGTAAGAAACAATGTTTAGATAAATACTTTGTTTGTTTGTGCTTTAAGGCAAACCTGCACGCGGGGGTATCTGCCTAGGATGAGGGGTGCCTTGGTAGGAAGACTTTCTAAGGGGATCTAACGCTTATTCATGCATTTCGTATACAAAAACTTGAGTTTTTTGGGATATATGGTTAAAGTGGTTTTCTCGCAATAGAATATAAGACTATATCATTATTTGTAAAAATCTTTCTATAGTGTAATTTTCTCACTTGCCTAACAGTAGATTAAATGTATTGATATTCTACTTTAATGTTAAACGGCTACTTAACAAAAATACGGTATACAAAAAATTAAAACTCTTGATTAAATTTTTTTTCTTGATAAATTAAAAACATTTGATTAAAAAAAATTTGTTGTAAAATTAATTATTTACTTAAAATTAAATCTCTTGATTAAAATTTTTTCTTGATGAATTAAAACTTGGTTAAAAAATATAAATAAATACAACAAAAAATATTTGTTGTAAAATTATTTAATTTAAAATTAAAACTTGGTTAAAAATAAAAAATAAAAAAAATTAACTCTTGATTAAAAAAAATATTTGTTGTAACATTATTTAACTTAAAATTAAAACTTGGGTAAAAATCTCTTAAGAAAAAAAATGTTTAGATAAAAAAGTTCATACACTATCTAAATCATTATTTGTAAAAACTATAGGTACTAAAATCGTTCTATGGTATAATTTTCTCACTTCGCTAACAGTAGAAGAAATTTGTAGAAAATGTATGGCTATCCTAAATCCTACTTTAATATTCTAGTAAACTGTTACTTATTAAATATATGCTATAATCAGTATACAAAAATTAGCTAAACATTAGAAGTATGTATTAAGCAACATTTATTCAATTTGCATTGGTTCTATTACTAAATGGTAAAGAAAACTAAATAAATAAAAAAAATAAACTTCGAAAAATTAATCAAAGTCCCAATTCATTTTCAAAACTAAAGTATAACACAATACACCTACAATTTTATACCTGAAGGATTCTCGGCCTAATGGTTTAAGCCAACAATTATTAGCCTATGAATTCTTTTGTAGGTTGCGCGTTCAAATCTGAAATTTTTTCCAAGTCCTCTTATTTGAGAAAATTGTTAAAAGTCTGATAATTTTCCAAGTCCCCTTATTTGAAAAATATGTCACAATCTGAAAAAATTACAAGTCCCTTATCTGAAAAAAAGGAAAAAAAATTCTTATCAACCCTTCGAACATCCGGTCTTAGCATCCGCTCCCCACATCCGGTCCGACCACGCCCCCCTTCCCCGCTCAGCCTAGGGACAGCATCGAACAGCACCGGCGAATTAACATGGCACCGGCTGAGCAGAACTCTCGTTTATCTACTACTATAGTTATACACTTTTTTTTCAAAGTTAATGAAACACTTTTAACTACAATTTTGTAAACATATAAATAAATCAAAACATAGCAATATTTTAAAAAGTATGAAATTTATGTGTATATAGCATATAACTGTTTTTTTTATTTTATTAATACACAACTGGTAATTAAAATAGCAACACCAAGAATGTGACATGCTACACACAGTGCAGCAATTTTAATGTCGAGTAGTATATCTTATCAAAGAAATATTTCTAGCTTCATAACATTGTGATTTTCTTTTTTCTACAAATTATGTCATTATCAAAAACAATAATCATTTTCTTCAGTTTTAAAAGTAATATTTCATTTGTATGAGATAAGCAGCTAGATTTTGATTTGAAGTAATTTTACAGTGGGGATTTTCTAGTTTTTTGTATATTCAGGGGCGACTTGGAATTCAGGGATTTGGGAAATTTTATGTCTGGAAAAGTCAGGGAATTCTGCAAAAAATCTCTTCTAAATCAGGGAGATTTAAAATTCTTTACAATGTTTATCGTCATTTGATGCAGAATACCGTGTTTACTCGCGTAATAGTCGAACCCCCGTTTTGAAGCAGAAAAGAATAGCTCTTTAGAGTTACAATATTATATAGTAGATTTTACCCGCATAATAGTCGCACCTGGAATTTCAACATGAAAAATTGGCAAAAAAGGGCGACTATTACGTGAGTAAACATGGTAGTTTTGGCTTCTGGTGATCGGAACAGCTTTAGTATTGGTCATTATTGGCAGTCTTTGTGAAATTTTCAATGGCATTAATATTTTATTTAAATATTATGTATTCATTTTTTAAATTCTTAAACAGGGATGTATAGATTTTTTTATAATTCTTATTCACTATATTTTAAGTTAACATTTACTCTGTGAGGGGGGCTGCACCCACTCAAACCCCGTTTCTTTTTTTTAAATAAATACAATTTCAGTTTACTAACAACCATAGTCAGGTAAAAGAAAAAGCTATCTGTGCACATAATCCAAAACTATATGCAAACTCATATGACGTATTTAACGAGGAGAGGGGGAGAGGGGGGGGGGTCCTGGGAGTTCGGACACTCCCCCCCCCCTGAAATTTTGATTTTTGTCACTATAATGATAGTCTTTTTGTGAAAATTTCTGCCTTTTATACGGTTTGGACTCACCCCCCTCCCAATATGTATCCTGAATACGTGCCTGCTCGTGATAACTGAATTCATATTGCGTATATGAACCTGCGTATATGCATTAGAAGCACACATCTGTGCAACCCGCTTGCGCTATAGCGACTAGCTGCTGCTGTTGTGAACATGTATATCGGATTTGTGTGCTTGGCTCGAAGTCCACTTGTAAATCCTCGTCCGAATGACCAAACAAGGGAGTTACCCTCTGTGGGGTCTTTGTAAGGGGTCCTAACCCGTATCTACCCTAAGTTTCGGAGAAAACCACGAAAAACACCGAACGGTTAGGTCGACGGATGTGCTATGGAACCCGAACCGGGACCTTCACACTTCGGCCGTCTACCATTTTCAGTGAAATAACCACTGTGCCATGGTGAGGCTTTGTGCAAGATAAATTGCTTATTTATCTTAATGCATAAATTTTAAATCCATTTCATATCAGTGCCTAGTTATAAAAGTATTTTTTTAATATTTTGCTTATTATACAGTCTGATAATCAATATTTTGAATTTCAAAATCTCGAATCATAAGTGTAGTCATTGGCCAATATCCTGAATCAGGAACATTAAACATAAATAGAAATTTTTTATTCACTTTTCGAAGTTGAAATATGTAAGAGAGTAATTAAAAATTAGCGCAGATCTGATCGCTCTATTCTTTATAAAAGTTTTACATTTAAAAAGAGGGAATGCTTAAAAATTTGAGCTTTCCCCTTTTAAAAAGTTTAAAATTTGATTCTTTTTTCTTATTCATTATTTTTTCAAAAAGATTTGACGAAAATGAAGCATATTGTTAAATGTAGTAAAAATATTTTATCATGTAAATTTATTTCGTATGTTCAAGAGCAATGATGCATACAGTCTTCTATTTTAAAACAAGATGGTAATTTTGACATTTTAATTTGGAAAGGCAGGCCCATGGTCAGGATTTTTATTCGGGGAAGCTCAAATATTCAAATACCATAACTTAAACATTGTTATCATGGGGTCCTATGAAAGGTGCAAGAAAGAGCCCCCCACCCTCCGACATAGGCAAGGCATAGTGATCATTTTTAAAATATACTGAAACTTTTTGTATTTTAGTACTGAATTGTCTGAAATACTGAAATAAGACTTCCCTAGAATAAGGGTCTTCCATAGAATATAAGCCTTCCCTAGAATACTGGGTGGATTGTGGTAATGGGGCCCCTCTCTTGTAGAGGACGCGGGGCTGCAGAGCCTGTTTCCCTAAATCCGCGCCTGTATACAAACATACATATTTGAACTTTCGGGGGGGGGGTGTAGCTCCTCAAGGGTCCCCTTCCCTGGCTACGTGCTTGTCGAGGGGGAATTAGAACAAGTGCTGCTGAAAAGTAAAATTATTATGCTCCTAGCTCCCTTGTGCTAACAAATTTCAGTTTATAAATGAGTCAAAAGTAAAATGTGATTTTTTAAATGTATTTAATTCACTGGAGTAAATTATTTTGTTTCTAGGTGTTTGCTTGGAATAAAGCCTAACAGATGATGCAAGAAGAATCCTGATGTGAAAACACATGAGGCCGTTAATATGAAAATTCTCAATTTACTTAATAAAATGTCGGCATATGAGCCAATTGACCACTATTTATATATTAAGAAATGCCCATGAATACTGGAGAGCTAATCTATAAAATTATAAACAATGTAAATATTCCTTTGTTTGTACTTTGAAATATTTTATAAATACTGTATTTTTTTTCTTAAAATAAATCTAATTTTTCACAATTTTTCTTGACGCATTTCTTTGATTATTAATGGATATTACAAAAATCTAAGCATAGATATATCATGCAAGAGTAATTTAAACTCCTAAAAACTATTTCTGAAAAGTAAAATGCATATATGTATATACATTAAAACCTCTACTAACGGTCACCTCCGAAGACTGGTCATCTCTTAAAACAGACACTGTTAGAAGTTTACAGAATTGAATTGAGACTATTGAATTAACATTATTGTGAACCTCCAAAGAACGGTTGTCTCATAAAATGGCCATTATTTTATGGGACCAAACGTAGCTGTTTTTCAGAGGTTTCACTCTATATATGTAGTATTTACTTGAACGACGCCATCACTACATTAATCAATAGTTTAGAAGCAAACATATATATTATTTTAACTACAATGAAGCGCTACAATCACCTAAAAAATAAACTTTACAGTAAATACTTCCACTAACTTCATTTTACTACAAATACCTCAACCATTTATTTAGGGACAATTGACATGACAAACTGATACGCTTCCCTCCCCATGAACACAGAAATTGATGGATACTTGATGGATAATATCAAGAAATGATTTTGAAAGCATTAAAAAATAAACTTTAAATTTTATGCTTGGAACATCAACACTCCCACCCTGATCCATTGATTTGTGTATAAATTTTTGTGCTTTGAAATGCATTGATTCATTTGAAATCAGCTACTTTGATTACTGTTTTACTTGATTGATAGCAATCGTTCTTATAAATCTTTCTTTTTTCAACATTAATATTTTATTTTGTACAGTTACTTAATTTTAAAGTATGACCTTGGATGGAATTGATTGAAAATAATTAATGTCACCTATGATTTCAAAACATACTCAAGAATTTATTTTCATTAACATTTCGTAGCAGAATTTTTCTACCACATAACAGGGCCAAGGTCGTCGAAAGAAGCTAGTATATCATAAAATTACTGAATTTTTTAAGTAATTTTAAGTAAGGTATTGAATTATTAAAAACAAAAGAAAGTTGCTATAAATACAAAATATATTTCATAAATAAACTGTTTTTTTCTGTAAATTCCTTAAATCAAGCTGTAAAAAAATGCTTAAAGTCTGCTACATTGACAGAAATATACACGGGGACAAAACACGGGGAATCTGGAAAAATGACAGATTTCTGTAAATTAAATGGAGTATCTAAAAAAAAAAAAAAAATACAAAACATTTCTATAAAATGAACGGAGAATCTGTAAAAATTAAAAAAAATACAGAAGAAATCAGTAAAACGTATAGAAGATTTCTGTAAAAGAAACACTGTAAAAAATTACGGAAGACTTCTGTAAAACACACAGAATATTTCTGTAAAATTGATGAAGAATCTGTAAAAAATTACAGAGGATTTCTGTAAGATTGATGGAGAATCTGTAAAAAATTACGGAAGACTTCTGTAAAACATACAGAAGATTTATGTAAAATAAACAGAGAATCTGTAAAAAATTACGGAAGACTTCTGTAAAACATACAGAAGATTTATGTAAAATAAACAGAGAATCTGTAAAAATTATGGAAGACTTCTGCATAACATACAGAAGATTTTTGTAAAATAAACGGAGAATCAGTAAAAAATTACAGAAAATTTCTGTTAAATATACGATAATAAACTGGCGTCCTGGCTGACAGTTTTTTTTCTGTAAATTTGACAGACTTTTTTTTGCAGTGTGCAACAGTAGTAAACATGATATTAGATGTAATATAATTTTTATTCAACGTAATGCTATAAATTTAAATTATAAGTAGCGCTTGAGTTGTATGAAAACTTTAAAAATCAATCTATTAAAAAAATTGCTTAATAATAAGAAACTTTAATATCTTTGGAAACAGTAGAAGCCTCAGATGAGTAGCCAATTTTTTGAACACTGACTTCAAATGTAATTTTTTTTGTGTGCATTAAAGTATTTGACAAAAGGACAAAATATTTTCAACATAACAAACAATTTTACTACTTTTGTAAAATAATATTTAGAAGAAGTTACACAAAACAGCTATGCATTTTCTTATAATACAGGATGTCCCAAAAAGGTGGACTGAAGTATGAAGGTCGCGGGTTCGGGCATATTGCGCGGCTAACGATTTAACGGTCTGGAGTTTTGAGCGGTTCTCTTCAAATGTCACGGGAATACCAGTTAGAACCCCTTGAAAGTTCTCCGCTAAAGATATCCTCCAGGCCAATGCCCCTTGTGTAGACTTATCATGACGTACAAACAAAAAAAGGTGGTAACACATACTAATTCTTTAGATAATAAAAATTGGATTGTGCGATTACCGCCGATTATTTACACGAGGGAGCTAGCCCGAGAGGGGTTGCCCTCCGTGGGGGTCTTCCCAAATGGTCCGAACCCGAATTTACGCGAAATTTCGGAGAAAACCTAGGAAAACTCCGAACGGCTAGGTCGACGGACGTGACCTGTGTTTGAACCAGACACTTTCCGTCTTCCAGTCGAGAGAGCTACGAGCTCGGCCACTGATCGGATCTATTAAAGGTAAGTGGGCAACGTGAATTGAAAAAATGTTTGAAATAAGTCGAAAAAGAGATTACGTTAAGGAAAATTTATTCTCGTTAGTTAAAAAAAATTACACTTTTTAAATTTTTATACGGCTCCTGTACAGAAAAATTCTCTCTTAGTAAAATGTGTTGCATAGCACTAATGAGATAATGTACGAAGTTTGAGAATTATATCTTAACATGTGTCATAGATATGAAAATAAATATAGGCTGACTTATACCTCCTTTCAATGGCTTTCGAAGGGAAAAAATCATATTGGATAATCGCTTTTAAGAGATCGAATAGAAATTATGAAAGAAAATAATTTTTTGCACTCTTAGCATTAAACGTTCAAATTCATGTACAACCACCAATCATCTTTGTTTAAAGAAATATTTTTATGATGGAAGGGTTCAATTTTGTACATCACCTCCTTAGCCTGTGGGCCATATTTTAGGGGTCGTATCGTATACAAATTTAAAAAGTGTAACTTAAAAAAAAATAGAGATTGGAGTGTTTTCTTAACGTAGTCTTTATCCCTACCTTATTTTGAACATTTTTTCAATTCGCATTTACCACTTAGTTCTAACAAACAAAGAATTAAAGCGTGCTACAACCTTTATCGGACACACGGCACAAACAAATAAACAAAGAATTTTGAGTACGAAAAGACAAAAGAGTTTTTTAAAAAGTCATCAAAAATGATTTTATGTTTTTTAATTTAAGATCAAATTAAACGAATCCCACCGATAAACACAGGCCCGGACTGGCTCCTTCAGGGGCCCTCGGCTAGAGATTGAATAGGGACTTCTTCAGGAGTCGATTTGTCGAGTTAGGGGCCCTGGGCGGAAGCATCATTGGGGCCCCTCTTTCGAAAACTTTTTCAAATTTACAAATTTTTAAGCTTGAAGAACAATTTGGGGTCTCTTTCTGTTAAGGGCCCGGGCGCTTGCCCCGAATGCTCTCCTGGAAATAGGGCCCTGCCTCTTACTGGGGAATTTAGAAGGAATACAATATGAGAATATGTAATATTTAAAAATTAGACTTACGCGCCTAAAAATCAAATTTAACTATTTTAGAGATTTGGGGGGCCCTGACTTTTCGGGGCCACTTTGAGTCGTGGGGTTTTTGGGATCCTCCGCAGCGTCACTGAGCAAGAGATTACTGGGAAATAAATAATCAAATTACTCTCATATAAACAAATTAATCTTATGAAATTACTCTTATACATTATTGAAGTAATATATCCATTTTTGAATGCCTCTCCGGGGCCCCCTTGGGACGGGGGCCCTCGGCGATCGCCGACCAGCCGACCTGGCCAGTCCGGGCCTGGATAAACATTACCGTTTTGTCTTGCGTTTGGATGAACATTCCCATGCAAAAATATCTTTCATATTTCCTTTATTATAGTCAACACATTATAAAAAAAGATAATAATAATGAATAAAGCTTCATAACAAAAAGAAAAAGTAGGTGGAAACAATACACGTATAAAAATATATTACTGGTGTCCAGTTCGATAAGTTATAGACAGTCACTGAAAAATTTAGGGATTAAAAATTTACAACATTAAGGGTATTGCCTTTCTAGCCACAACACGTGCAAGGATAAATAAGAGTTTGTTCAAAAAATTACTTTTAGAATAACTTTAGATTAAAGAAAAGAAAAAAAAAACATACCTTTAAATAAGTCTACTACCACTGAATTAAAATTTTGGCCGTTTATCTATTTCGTCTCCGGAACAAATTTAAGCAATTGAAGCAACAATATACATCAAAGCAATAACAAAACACCACGTTTCGTTTTCAGTGATTTTCAGATAGCATATTAGCAGCTGTCGCCATCTATTGGTATTGAACGCTGGATGGATGCTATCATTTCAGAGATGACCTGGCCTCCTTTTCTCCGTGTATTCCCCCTAAAACGTTCCCCATATTCTATTGGCCAGTAAACTGCATGGGTCGTCAGAGGAGATCCTCGCCTTTCAGGCATCGATTTCGATCGATTTCCTTTGTCCTCAATAGATGGCAGCATTAAGATTTCTAGTGAAATCATCAGAAAAATACAAATAAAATTATTTTATGAGCCTAGCGTTCGGAAAAAAAATCTATAGTGAAAAATTGATGAAATTGGCTTTTTAAATACGTTGAACGTAAAATCAAAACTCTTTGTATTTTTCAGAAACTCCCTACTCATCTGCGCATCTTGCGCGGATCGAAGGCTTCGCCCCTGTGTGTGACACCACACATTTCGGTTAAAATAAAAACATTTTAAATGAGCAGATTAAAATTTGAAGTTATTCTGAATAGTAAATGATTCCGAGTCATTTCTATTTCATGATTGTATACTTTTAGTATGTATACTTTTAGGTGTATATTCGTCATTTCGTTATGGGGGCACCATTAGGCAGGCCAACGTTGTCCCGTATGAATGGTCTCCTAATTTGGAACAGATTCCACATAGGAGACCTAGCACTTGGATCGGCATTCTCAGATGTATCGTTTGAACATACAAAAACATTGAAGCCACGAACAGATTTTATGTGCACCACCTGCCATCAGCGTGCACAGTACCACAGCATTGGTTCACCCTCCCAAGGGCTGACCAATGTCTGTGTCGCTTCACTTTCGGTGTTCTTATGGGAACCGCTGATATTTGTTATAATCGAACACATTCTGACTGGATCGAGTTTTTTTCTAAATTCTTCCGCGTGGTCTGTGTGCCCTGTTCCTTTAAAGAGGAATCTCTGTTGAGTTCAGTACCTCGGTTAATACGGAATATCGGATAAGTGTTGCTCGGATAATTGAGGTTCTACTGCACCTGCAAAAAGAGCGTTTTATTTGTGAATAAATTTGATTTGGTAAGCCAGAAAATAAAACCCGAAAATGACTGGAATGAAAAAGTTCAGAGATTATTTTTCGAAATATAGGAATGCATGTGGCACTAGAGAGAGAAGAAAGAGACTTATATATTTTATTCGAGACGAGACAGTAATTTTACAGGTGTCCCTATTTCTAAAGAATACTCGCACTGGCCTTTGCTCGTGTAATACATTTTTAATGGGTATCTTGCGTGACTGCCGACTCCAGGCAAGTTCTAGTGAGACCCAGGCATTTCTGAAATTTGTTCAGTTATTCTACGGCATGAACTGCAGTCCCCCCCCCCCCAAGATCCCCTTTTTGAGATCTCCGAAAGCCGACAGTGAAGCCGGGGGGATATTTTGTTTAGAATAACAGCGGTTAGTTCTCGTTCCCCGTTCACTGTGAAAAGAGAATGTAATCAGTAATTTTCTTCCCCTTTGTCTGCGATATATGATATTACTTTTTAGTCATTTTTATTTTTGTATGATGTGCATTGCGCCTCCTCGCCCTCGAGAGAAGTCAGCGTCATTATTCCGCTTCAAAGAAATAAATCAAACTCTCGTGTTAATAGTTTTCTGCGAAACGTTAGAGGAGCATAAGATGTACGTACACCTCCATCAACTGGATAGCCTTAAGTTAAATATTTTTTCAGGGAAATGCTGCAGCGTGTCTACTTTTCGGAAGTTTCACTGCATATTGTTTGTCAGAATCCATTATGATGGATAAGGGGCTTTAGCTAAGTGGGAGGGGGGGGCAGGAGGGCAACTGTCCAGGGGGCGGAGAGAGGGAGGGCGCCCAAAGGATTATAGCAAATCAAACTTGTGAGCGCGATGATTTTTGAGTTTACTTTTGGTTCTGACACACATGCAGTAGCGTAGCCAGAAAAAAAAATTTAGGGAGGGGGTTTAAGCAATCCGGTAACGAAAAATCTTAATTTCTGGAAATAGTAATCTTCAAAAAGGCCATTTTTAAGGTACGTTGAGGCCACTTATTTAGGGAGATCATTACCACTGGACATCCCGGGCAGTGCACCCAAGTCCCGCGCTTAGGAGGTGGCATGCATGAGAGAAAAGTGGACCATAATTCGATTAACAGTCGATAAGTTTGGAAAAATGAGTGAAGATGAGGTTCCATTATCATTTGTTGTTACAGAGTTCCCTAAACTATAGCTAAGAATCCACCTTTATCATCGGACATTTCCGCTACACAAAAACAACTTCTGTTCTATTTCATATTTACAATAGTAAAAAGAAGTTATGCATAAAATATTTCTAAAATTTCCAACTAAAAATTAGAAGATGAAAGATATAGAGTAACTGCTCACACATGTCCTGCTTGCGACAGAATTAGATTTATCATTTTAGGTCTTACGTTTAAAGTACTCGATTTCCAAAAATGTTGCACCCGCACTCAGAATGTACTGTATCTCGAAACCGAAAGCATGTAGACTTTTCGCCTTTCGGGACGGAACACTTTTCTCGTTTCGGGTAGACGTTATCTTCTGAGGTGTTCTGAAAGGGAGAGGATGCCTGCTATAGGTGTGCTAAAGTTGCCATATGATACGATTCTTAGAGCTGCCTATGCTTCGGCCCTTGATTAGTCCGTTCACTTGACCTTGGACAGTTCCATTCTTGGGCAGGGACCAGGCCAAGGGTTAATACTGTTCTCAAGAAGAGATCTGCCGAAAGCAGTGCATTACGCTGTTTTTGTGTGAGATTGATGAATGTTAAAAAAAAAAAAAGCAGGACGTACACTCCTTACTACAGTACTAACTAATTTAACCCAGTTGTGCCAAGATATTTTTGCGTCTTTCTTCGATTTTTGCTAATACCAGAAATAATAGGTAAATTTCTGATGTCAACTTCTTGAACAAGGGGTGATTTCTTTTAAAATCATTATGTATAAAAATTGAAATGTCAACATCCTACTTGGTCATGATAAAATATTTTGTGGAGTTGAGGTTCAATACTCGGGAATAAAGGATAGGAAAGATAAATAACGATTTCGACTGACAGCGAAAATGCCGTACCGAAAAAGGGACACTAGGCATAAAAAATGGGTTAAGAATTGGGAAAAATCTTCAAATATACGAAAATAATAATATTTTAATCAGCACATTACATTGTATTAATGTGTATCGATTATGTTTTTAATTTTTTTAATATTGCTAAGAAATGAAATATCTTAAAACAAAACGAAAACCAATTATTGAAATTTTAACCGTATTCAAGGCCGTACCCAGAAAAATATTGCGGGGAGGGTCCAAACGCTAAAAAGGCAGAATTTTTCACAAAAACGTCATCATTATTATTTTATTTAAAAAATTGTAATTTCGAGGGGAGCCCGACCCCCCTGGGTACGTCCTTGGCCATATTCATAATACTGTTTCGTTTTTTTAAGTAATTTAATTTAGTAATTTCTATAGAATTGAAATTACAGTTATATTTAAAATGCCAAGTTCTGTCTGTGGTTTGTTATTCTGCTCTTTATTTGAAGAAACACAGAAATTCGGTTGAACTAGCTCTAGTAATAAACTAAAATTTTTCTTCGTAAACACAAAACATTCACCTTTCAATAGTAAGAAGCAGGGGGAAAGCTTTTATTACACAAAAAATTTGAAATTGTGTTTATAGATTTTTGCACTTAAAATTAAAAAACGGTATAAAATAATAAATTATTACTATTAAACTGTCTGCTATTTTAATAAAGCCACCAGTTATACTTATAACTGACGGCTTAGTAACTGAATTATGCATCCAGCTGCAAATTTTTTATGTCTTTAATCTACTATTTTTGTAAGAATTCTTTTTTCAACATTTTCCTTAGTTGTAAACGTGCAAACCGCATTTTCATTTTTGAAAGCCCACAAAGTAGTTTTTTTTTTTTTTTTTAATGAAATAAATTGTACTTTTCAGAAAATGATCGGAACAGCTAGTGCGGAAACAAACTAAAATCCAATGACTTAACTGAAACTATGTTATGATTTACCAACCCAACTGATATTAAGGCTAATTTTTTTATTTCTGCAACCAACATTCACAAACAATGTAAAATATAACTCGAAAGGATTTTATTTATCTGCATAATGCTGAATATTAGGGTGGATCGAAAAAAAAAAATTTTTTTTCATGACGGCCTACATAGCAAAAGTTTCCAAATGGTCAAATGAGAATTTTTCAAAAAACTTTCTTTTTTAAACATCCCCTTCAAGTGCCTCACTCACCCCAAAAAATCAATTTAAAATATATATATGTAATGGCTTGGGTGGCATAATTTGCCGAATGGCCAGAAGTTTTTTTTTCCCTAAAAAAAACTTTTTTGAGCATTCTCTTTTGGCACTCCAAAAATTCGAACACAAATTACAAAATTAGGCTCTTATTTCCTCACCAGTTTCGGCACGAAACAAGATCTAGCTAATTTTCATGCGCGCTTCTGATCTGATGTCACTATATTTTCCCCACCAAAAGAATGAGACGTCTCGCTTAACCCTTTGAACCATAAGAATTTTCACATCAATATGGAAGACCGGCTGGATAGACTGCCCAACACTGAAAAAGTGCAGCCGTTGAACTCGATCCTTTTAACTACGAACAACATGGCGGTCGATCGAATAGCCAATCTGGCATCACAGGAGTAAAGAAATTTTCAGACACAGCTCGCTGTATGGCCGCACAGCCACCTGTGTAAGAGACGAACATATTTCTTTAATACAAGAGCCAAGTTGCATTTACCTAGGCCATCTAACTGTTTCATCTGGATCTGTGATTAACATTAAGAATGGAATATTAACCTCCTTTAATGACAAAGGTTTATCAAGTAACACTCACTTTCACTTATAGCGATCGAATGCGATGGGACAGTCGTCAAAACTGGTACAAAGGCATAAGTAATAAGTCTTCTAGAAGCTGTGTGAAATTCGTGCACTTCAGTGGTTCATTTGTATCCCGCATCTTAATGAACTTATTTTAAGACACCTTTTCATTTAGCTGTATGGTGTAACTCATGTCCTCAAAGAATTTTCAGGTGCAATTGGCAAGTTATTGGAAACATACCATGCACTTCCTGTAACTGAATTCTGTAAGATCGAGGGAAATCCGTTTCCAAATGTCAATAGGAATATTTTGAGTACAGATCAACGATATTTGTTGGATATGTTAAAAGGGGTGTCTTCAGAAGAATTCTGTCAAGATTTAGCTGCTATTCAACCAGGTGCATTCCTGGTGGCTGACAAACGCAAACTGTTTCCTTCGTCTTAATGTGGCAACTAAAGAGCCTTCCGAAAACTTGTTACATTTAGTTACATATATTATGAAGGTATACGGTTCAATGGGGTTCCACATAAAAGGAAATCCGTTGGGCATTGCATGTTCTAGATACCTGTGGAAGCTGATCATCTACTCACGATACATGCCTCATCACCTAAGAAAAACTGTTGACGTTTTCATCGAAAGAAATATAGATTTTTTCACAGATAGAGACTTTGCTTGTAGATATGTTATATGATGATAGAGATAGTATTCTAAAATTAGCTTACTGTAGTGTTATTTCTGCCAGAAAAGATAATCAGAATACTTCATTTGTGAGAAATTTTTTATACCAGTAATAAACATGCAAGCAACTGATTATGCGAATTTAATTTTTTGGAATGATAATAACAAGCCTCCAGTTTTAAAAGACATCTCCTATAAAGACTTAAAAATATTCCTATCAAAGGAAATTGCTTCAGCGAAATTTCCTTATTTGTCTAGCATCCCATGCCACACACTAGGAACCGGGCACTGTGTGAAACTGGTAACAGAGGCTGCATCTCTTGTTTGTAGAGAAGAAAAAAGAGCTAGATTTGTGAGATCTAGGCTCAAATCAAGGAACATAATGAAATCTTTTAATTCAAAATTACTTTAGATTGAAATAGTTTTTTTTTCCCCGCGATAATTATATCAATATATTTATTATATATTAGTACTTTAAGTTTTTTTTTTTTAAATCAAATACTTGCATTGGTTTTCAGTTTATTTGTTGCTTTTAGCACAGATATGGGCAGACTTTGAAAAGTTGCGGGCCAAACCTTAGGAAGATAGCGAAGTCACGAGCCAAACTTCAGGATGTTAGCGAAATCACGAGCCAAACTTCAGGATGCTAGTGAAGTCCCGGACCGTATAATTGGGATTTATAAGGGATTTTGAAAGGTTTATATGGCTTTATACAAGGTTTTGATATGTTCCGCGGGCCGGATCCCAAGCCGTGGCGGGTCACATCCGGCCCGAGGGCAGGCGGTTGCCCATATGTGCTTTAGCATATCAACTTAATCAAATATGCAAAAATCAAAACAGTTTTATTATTTGGCGTACCTACAAAAAATACTCCTACCGCCTCAGATACTTTTTCTACGTTCCAGAAACATTTATATTTTATTACCTGAGTACTCTTCCAAATTTATAAAAAAAAATATTTATTTTACAATTTTTAACTATTTTTCGTTGGGTTTCGGTGGGGCACAGGAAGATATAAATGGAATTAAACAAAAATATATGTATAAACTAATGTACTGAAGTCACACACAACTTTATGACACTGCGCCAAAAGAAATTTCGAATATAAATATTTTTTTTTTTAATTTCGTAAAATTTCAATTTTACACTGTATTTCAGACACTTGGGTTACCCCAAGATGTAGATAGATTTCAATAAAAATTACATGTAAACTAAAATAATTAATACGCAACTTTTCCACCCTAGGACAAAATTGATTTCGAAAAAAAAAATTTTTCCTATACTTTTCGATCCACCCTACTGAATATGCTGAAGCTGTGTGTCTGCGAAGACTGAAGAGGCTTATAAACTTTTATATTGTTGTCTTCACTAAACTCCAGTAAACATTAAAGATCTGTGTTTGCATTCCTACCTGTTTCAATGTTGAAAAAATGATTCGTACTTATTTATCCACATTTTTCAGAGGATCTAACACGAACATTTTACTGATTTTTTTTGAATAATTGAAATAAGGAAACAAACCTAAAACTTGGTATTCTATATTTAGATCTAAAGCATCTGTTTGGGAACAAATAATATTTTCATGAATTATGCGAAGATGATCAGTTAAGTTCGATTGTCTTAAAATACATTAAAACTATTAGCGCTAATAATCATTAATAGGGATTAGAACCAATAAAAGTTTCAATAATTAATCGATTAGTTAGTTAAAACTTCACGACGTGGGTTATGGAGGCCTTCGGCAGTGCCGGTCCTAGGTATTTTTCTGAGTGGTGCAAAGTACAAAAATGCGCCCCTCCTTCCACACATGCAGCTAGGGGTAAAACAAGGATTTCAATAATGTATGGGCCCTTTTATTTATATATATATATATATATATATATATATATATATATATATATATATATATATATATATATATATATATATATATATATATATATATACATATATATGTGTGTGTGTAACATTATAAAAATAAATGCCCTCTCAAAATTAAAATCTTCTATTAGCTTCATTCAAAATTTTATAGATGCAGGTTAGGACCCCTTAGAAAGACCCCGCGGAAGACTTCCCCCTCGGACTAGATCTCTAGCGCGGAAAATCGGCTGTAATCCTACAAACAAACAAAATTTTATAGGGGCGTAACAGCTTTTTTTTTTCAATTTAACGATTTTTTGGGGGGGATCCAAATTTAATGCTATTAAGGCATTTGATATATCTCCGCTCGTTCTCTCGTCTCATAGTCGCCACAGCTCTCAAAAATGTCCAGGGACTATGAGATCTGGGCTTTTAATAGCCAATAAAAACACCCTTTTTGAACTATGTGACTAGTACATAAATCATGTGACCCTAGGTAATAAAAGTGCAAACACCGTCGAGAGAGTGGATTTTTCGTGACCTCGTGTTGCCACATAAATCTATGCGAAACTCTATTAGAATAAAAAAAATCTAACCCAGCAGTATTTCTATACGTCGCCAGGCACAGCGCGTCGCGAGCATCCGTGAATCTTCAGCTAGACTGGGTGGACGGAGGGGGTAGTTTGTTTGCCAGAAGAAAACAGCTTACGTCACTGAATGTGTGTTTAGAGCTACATACGCCCTTCCCGGAGTTTTCTACCACAATCTGGATCCTCATCAGAAGGAATGCGACTTCTGAACATTGGCACTCCTCGGAAACTGCCAGCGACCACTGAGAGACCACGGATTAACGTTTCAGAACCACGGATTTAACGTGCACGTACACCACATGACACGGTGGTCTTTAGTGGTACGTCGGTATCGAATCCGCAATATTCGGGTTACAAGTTCAACGCCTTACCACGGCCGGGGCGAATAGTTGATTGTTTGTTTGTGTGTGTATGTGATTATAGCAACGCTACACTAGGGCGATCTGCCAAAGGTGGAGGGTGACTTGGTATGAGGACTTTCTAAGGGGTTCTAACGCGTATTCACGTTGCATCTGGAGAAAACCTACCAAAACTCCAGGTTTGTTTGTTTGTATGTGTGATTATGGCAACGCTACTCTAGGGCGATCTGCCAAGGATGGGGAATGCCTTGGTAGGAGGACTTTCTAAGGGGTTCTAACGCGCATTCCCGTTAAATATGGAGAAAACCTACCAAAACTCCAGACCGTTAGATCGATAGCCGCGCGATGGGACCGGAACCTGGGACATTCACACTTCGGCCCTCTACCATTTTCAGTGATATAACCACTGTGCCATGGTGAGGCTGGGTGGGTAGGTGAAATTTATGACCATTATTCCTTATTTTACTTATGGAAGTAAAATAGGATCTCTTACATTTTTCATGTAATTTCTTCCCCCCCTCCTGTCTTTAATCTGTCAATGAGATCACAACACCAACGAGCGGCTGCCGGTCATAATTCAACCACGACTTAAAAAAATTATCCGCCACAACTTAACTAAATTAAGACCGAGCCCATCTCGTAGCTGAAAACGAGTGTCTTGCCCGACTGGCACCCCATTTTAGTCCCGTAGACAGGCTTTTATTTCGGGGGGGAGGGAGGCGTGTATCCAATTGCGAGCGAAGTTTCAATTGTAAGCTAAATATCAAATTATAAGTTAAGTAAAAGGTCTGATTTCGGGAGTGGGGGGCTACAGCCCTTCATCCCCCATTCTGGATATGCGCCTGCCCCATTGCATACTATATAAATTATATGGTATGGTATTTTGGCGCTTCCCTAAAGATATCTTCCGGTGCGCTCGCAGTGTGCGCTCCACCCTGTAGGACTTGCTCAGGCTTTCGGTATATTACGCCTATGCTTGCAGCCGACTCCTTGCGCATGCCTCCCTGTGTTGCTTGCAACGAAGGGCTTGGACTGACGAAGGCCAAAACAATTTTTGGTTGAAACGTGCGTATCCTCTTACCTATAACATCTTATGTGTGTTTTTTACAAAGTTTTTTATTTACGTTACAGTCTATAAATTGTTAATTTTCAGCATAAAGATTATGCTTTTTAACATTAAAATTAAGATTAACATCATAACATTAAGATTAGGTTCTTCCCGCCTCCCCCCTTAAGGGTGTATTTCGAAAAAATAAAATCTCCCTATCGGTCTAAGTACACAAATCAGAATAAGCTAATTGCACCAGGGGCTCGAAAAAATTCAGGGTGATTCTTTCTAAGCTGTATTACACGCCGCAATAAATGAAACAACAGTACCTTTTATAAAACTTCCGGAAAAAGTTCTTCAACATGGAATTGCACGGCAAAAAAGTATCGAAAAATGGCATATCCTGCAAAATTTTCGAATTTTAAGAATTTTTTCTGAAAGTTTCGCTATTAATACAGGTTTATTGTTTATTACAGTGTATAATACATCTTGTAAAGAGACGTTCTAAAAATTTTGAAGTGCATTACATAATTAGTTTATTAGTATTCATAAACCAAAATCACATGGTTTTTTTCGAACTACGCCGTTAAAGGAAATATGTGAGCATGGCCGCCCATATCGGGGGAGGAGCAAATCAGGGTTCCTTCCAGAAATATACTATATTTGTGCTGAACCACTTCTACGCTATACCAGTGCACACGTTTTTACGGTAATACATCAGGGATGAGATTGGCAAAAGAGCAAAAAAGCTGAAATCATACGAGAGCAAAAAATTTGTACATATGATATCTATATCTAATTAATGTGAAAGAAGTTTTATGAGAAGAAAAATATTGGAGCATGCTACAAGATAAAAATATCACACAGTTAACTAATAACAACAATCAGGAATTCACAGAAAAAACAGAATTTTCAGAGAAAAAGTGATTTCCTCTTTATTCAAAAAAAGCTGAAATCAGCTAAAAAGCTGAAGAATCTCATCCCTGTTATATATTTTTCCTTGGAGGTAGAGGGGACGTGACCTTCAATGTCCATAGGTATGAGCGCTCATGCTGTGTTGAGTTGACCACTCGAGGAACGTAATTCCAGTCCCAGAATTTTCCTTATCGCATTATAATAGTAGTCATTAGATTCTTTCGCGGTTTCTTTAATCTATACCTCAGAGTGGGTTATGGCGGCGGGTAGAGGATGGGGTGGGAAATCTTGGAACAGCCCGAATGCCAGAGATGCACAGTCACGCCCATTTCTCCAGCTCTGCAATTATGCGAATTGGCAAATTTTCTCGGCGGCCGTGACAAAATCTTTCTTCAGACCTTTCATTTGGACGTATAGAAAAAACTTCCAACACGCCCATGCATGGCGGACTTGTTCCTTGACGTGCTGTAATTCTGAGTTTCGCAAAATCTGCTATAAACACATTAGAAAAAAAATCTGGAGTGACTCCACTCGACTTTCCCAACACTTACGATTAAGATCATTGCCAAGCATTTAAATAAATTTTAATCAATGAATAATTCAAGCATATATATCCAATTTGAGCTCAATCGAATGTACCGTTTAAACGCTAGCGCACTTTCAAGAATTTCTCCCCATAGGCCATAATGTAAAAGAAATCTTTGTTGTAGCCCTGTAGAAAAACTATAAGTCCTATTCACAATAAAATCAATACCGGTCTTCAAACGGTAGTTTATAACATATATACCCAATTTGAGCTCAATCGATTGCCCCGTTTAGGAGTTATCGTGTTCACTCACATACGTACAAACACACACACACATACATACATCTCGTAAAAATAGCATAAATGGATTCAGAAGACCTCAAAACGTGTAAATACACCAAAATCTCGAAGTCGAATTATTTCATGATTACAATACTTTCCTTACATGGTACATGTTCGGAAAGTAATAAATAAAGGACATTAGCGAATGTAAGCCGTAGGTCCTGATTATCGCACGGGCACTTGCGGCACGTGCCCTGGGCCCACATGCACAAATAGGCCAAAAAATCGAGTTTAAAGCTATATACAGGGGCACAATAGTTCAGCCAGCTAGGTACAGGGACATGAAATTTGAAAAGTACCCTGGGCACAAAAGTGTTATAGTCAGGATCTGGTAAGCCGTTGTATTGTTGCGAATGTATGCCAGTGACCTTTCTCGTAGACAACTATCATTCCGGATATGTTACGATTTAGGTATTATTTCGCCGCGAAGGATGGGTGTGGAAAAGGCACTTTGCTAGTTCTCCATTTCCTGCGTTCGAAATAAATGAGTTGATAGGGGACACCGCCATTATCACCCACACACGAAACACTTCATTGAATGACTTCTAGAATTTTTCCCAGAATAGGGAAACGGACTTAAAGAAACTTAAGCGTACTTCAGATGTTTCTAAATAAGACTTTGAAGTAACTTTTATGAATTAATTTACATTAGATATATATATATATATACTTTATATAATATAAAACAGCAAAGCTACGTAATATGGATAATCCTTTCAGCAAGTGATAACGCATATCAAAAAAACCAATTTATAAAAAAAGGAATAAAAATGGAAACAATAGCATTGGGTTACTGGATAATTTTTCACAATTACCTTTTTTAGTTTCGATTTAATGTTATACATATTATTTTTATACAAAGCATTATAGACGTCTTCCGATAAGTAAACACGACTTGTAAATTTCTAAGTAACTGTAAAAATTGAGATAAGCAGAGAAATAGATTTGTATCTTCGAGAAGTTAGAAAAAAATTCTATTAAATTACATTGCGTCAATTCGAGCTGTAAAAAAACTTCGAGATAATCGGAAAATCGAGATAAACGAAGTCGAGATATAGAGATTCAATTGTATAGTAAAGTTGACACCCCCAAAAACAAATTTAAATATATATTTTAAGTATAAGTTTCTCCAACCATTATTTAGTTTAATCCAACTTTGTAAAGTTCTCGCTCAAACGCGCTAAAATTTAACGATTAAAAAAAAATCACTTAACCTAATACAAAGATTAGCCCTTAAAAGAAATATATAATATATATTTCATATGTGGCCTTTAATATCTGAATGACATAATTTTGCGAAATTTTGCCCAACTATTATTTAGTGCTGTTTACCTTCTCTAAAGCGACCTATAAATAAATTGTTTTTTGGGAACGCGCGAAGTCGACATCAACAAACACGAATTAAAATATAAAATTTTGAACAAATTTTAGGAAGTTTTGCCCTGTTTCACCCACCTTCTCCAAGTGTATTATATGTACACAATTACAACATAATTTGCGCCCAGCAACTGTCTGGAGTTTTGGCTGGTTTTCTCCAAATGTAACCTGAATACGTCCGAAACCCTTGAAAAGTCCACTGCTCAAGGCATAACCCCCTAGGCAGATACCCTCATGTGAATTTTCACTTAAAATTGTTTGATTTGTTCATTTCCTGAAAAGCATTCAAAGATAATTTTCCCTGACTGGTTATGGTTACTGATCTATTATTATTATTATTATTATTATTATTTTAAGCACGAGGGTGCTATTTCGCTCAAGCCCAGGTTTTTGTTTACGCGATCTTGTAGACAGGTTTTGTAGACAAGAAATTTTCAAATGTGTTTGCTAGATAACGTGGGGGGAAACCTTAATAAAATGCTGAAAGTCGCACAAGAATTGCAATTTTTGATGATTGATCGCTGAGTTTAGTGCCAAAACGCGACAAATCATTATAAAGGGGGAGTATAGTTAGAAAATGCCTGGCGAAGATTGTGAAATAGTTTTAGTAGGCAATTTTAATATAGATTTCAATTCCAAAGAAGCGTTTTATGGAACAGAGAAGACAAATACAGTACACTCATAGATTATATGATACACTTTCCACATGGTGTTTATAAAGGTGAAGTATAGTTTGATTATATGCCTGCCGAAAATTGTTAAACAGTTTTGGTAGACGATTTTAATATAGATTTAAATTCTGAAGTGTTTATGGAACAAGAAAGACAAACACTACACACTCATGGATTATGATGCCCATTCGAAACAATATTTAAACCGGTGAAGTATAGTTGGAATATAGATTTTGATTCCAAAGATGGGTTTCATGGAACAAGGAAGAAAAATACGGCACACTCATGAATAATGATACACTCTCCAACTTAATGGAATAAGGAAGAAAAGTAGGTACGACGCAGAAATTATGGTGCGCTTTTAATATATAACACTTTAGTGCGTATTTATTTATTATTTTATTTTATTTTATCTTATTTTGTACGGATACCTGCCATACCTCTAATGGTAAAGTGGCCAAAAAAGAAATTTTTGATTTCTCATTTTCAGAAAGTGTGACTAAAACTTTAGCTGAGAATGTTCTGTTAAGACATTTTCTTGTATATGACAAATGGTGTGGGGGAAAGAGAGAGAGAGAGAAGAAAATCTGAGACACACTTTCAAATTTTTAATACGCACTAAAGTGCTATATATTAAAAGCGTATCATAATTTATGCGTCGTCCTGATTTTTCTTCCTTATTGCATTAGGTTGGAAAGTGTATCATTATTCATGAGTGTGCCGTATTTTTCTTCTTTGTTCCATAAAACCTATCTTTGGACTAGAAATCTACCTTAAAATCGACTAATAATCTAATAAAACTTTTTACAATCTTCGCCAAGTATATTCCAACTGTACTTCACCGTTTTAAATATAGTTTTGAATGGGCATCATGATCCAGGAGTGTGTCGTGTTTGTCTTTATTGTTCCACAGACACTTTAGAATTTAAATTTATGTTAAAATCGCCGAACAAAACAGTTTAACAATTTTCGGCAGGCATATAGTCAAACTATACTTCACCTTTATAAATACCATGTGGAAAGTGTATCATAATCTATGAGTGTACTGTATTTGTCTTCTCTTTTCCATAAAATACTTCTTCTGAATTGAAATCTATATATAAAACTATTTCACAATCTTCGCCAGGCATTTTTTAACTATACTCCCCCTTTATAATGAATTGTCACGTTTTTGCACTAAACTTAGCGATGAATTATCGAAAATTGCAATTCTTGTGCGACTTTCAACATTTTATTAAGGTGTCCCCCCCCACACACACACGTGCGTTATCTGGCAAGCACATTTGAAAAGTTCTTGTCTACAAAACCTGTCTACAAGATCTGGTACGTAAACAAAAATCTGGGCTTGAGCGAAATAGTACCCTCGTGCTTAAAATAATAATAACAATAACACATCAGTAACTATAACCAGTGGGGGAAAATTACCTTTGAATACTTTTCAGGAAATGAACAAATCAAATGATTTTAAGTGAAAATTCACATGAGGGTATCTGCCTAGGGGTTATGCCTTGAGCGGTGGACTTTTCAAGGGTTTCTGACGTATTCAGGTTACATCTGGAGAAAACCGGCCAAAACTCCAGACAGTTGCTGGGCGCAAAATTATGTTGTAATTGGGTACATATAATACACTTGCAGAAGGTCGGTGAAACAGGGTAAAACTTCCTAAACTTTGTTCAAATTTTTATATTTTAATTCGTGTTTGTTGGTGTCGACTCCCCGCGTTCCCAAAAACAATTTCTTTATATGTCGCTTAAGAGAAGGTAAACAGCACTAAATAATAGTTGGGCAAAATTTCGCATAATTATGTCATTCAGATATTAAAGGCCATACATGAAATATATATTATAGCAGCATGGCCCGGCGTTGCCCGTGCAATGGAAGAGAAATGCGCATTGACCTTAAATATAGATTTTAAAGAGAAGGAATGTGAGTTCTCCCGCTGCAATGATAAAAAAGAACATTGGACTTCCCGCTGCAACGAAAGAAAAATTGAACACGACACCTGATAGCATACAGAGGCTACCGGGAATGTGATGTGGCTAGGCTGGAATGTGAATCCTCCAGCTACAAACGATACAGATAAAAAAAGGACACGGAACTTCCCGCTGCAACAAAAAAAATGAACACGGCACCTGATAGCGTACAAAGGTTACCGGGAATTGGGCATGGCTAGGCTTCTCCCCTTCTAGGTGTATGTATTCAGTCATTTATCGCTAATACCTACCCAACTACTAAGAATAAATTGAGTCCAGTCGTCGGTATGAGATTGCAAAGGGAAGGGATGTGAATCCTCCCGCTGCAGTGATAAAAAAAAAGGGCCCGATAGTTCCCGCTGCAACGAAAAAAAAAGAAAGGAACAGGGGACTTGCCAGCGTACAGAGGTTACACTTTAGTGGTTTTTTTAATTTATGTTGTTAATTATCTAATAATGAGGAGAGTAGCAAATATTAGCAACTACAATTAACATAGACATTAAACTCCGATGAATTTTATTTTAACCTGCATAACGAAGTCACATTCTAATGAATTTATAACTTTATAGCTCACTAAACTTATAGCTAACACAACTTATTTTGTTTCTTGCAAAGAGAACTAAAGAAAATAATTGCATTTTAAATACACAAATATATACCCTCAGGTTCACAATCATTATAAAAGTTGCATCCTGCCTGATATCAGAAATTCCTCCAGTGTTCCCCCACCCCTTCACCCGCGTAGCAACGCGCTGCATATCCGCGCCGGAATGACCTTGAGAATGAAGAACCCGATAGAATTGAGCGTTTTCTCCCTTCATCCACGGGACACCTCAGAGGAGAAAGAAGTGGCTGAAAATTGCACAAAACATAAAATAAACCAAAAACTAATCCAATTAATTTCATTTTTACGGCATTAGCTTTCTCTTGTCCTATTTAGTCAGTGTGCCTAATTTGGTCCAGATCCGCCGAACGGTCTGAAAGCGTATAGCGAACAAACAAACAAACAAACTTTCCTCTTTTATAGCAGCGTGGCCCGGCGTTGCCCGTGCAATGTATGAGAAATTCCATTTCCCTTAAATATAGATTGTAAAGGTAATGAATGTGAATCCTCCCACTCCCGGAATGATAAAAAAATGACACGGGATTTCCCGCTGCAACGGAAAAAAAAAATGAACACGGCACCTAATAAAATACAGAGGTTGCCAGGAATTGGACTTGGCTAGGCTGGAATGTGAATCCTCCCGCTGCAATGATAAAAAAAAGGACATGGGACTTCCCGCTGCAATAATAATAATTAAAAAAAGGACATGGGTCTTCCCGCTGCAAAATAGAAAAAAAAAGTACAAAGCACCCGATGGCGTAGAGGCCCCGGGAACTGGACGTGGCTAGATTTCTCCTCTTCTACCTGTCTGTGTTCTAACAATCATTTTTCAGAGATCGAATTTTGTTGTTTCTCTGAGCAGAAGGCACGTTTAGTAGTTTTATTTTATTTTATTTCTTCAGTTTTTTCTGAAATAAATAAAGTAAACGGAAACTTTCAGGGTAAAAGTACAAATCTTTAAATTTGGGGACTTTTGGCGTCTCCAAGAAGTCAAAGTATTTTTGATGACAAATTGAAAAAACGATCTATATTTGGGGACTGTCCTCGAATTTCGATTTCGAGGACGTATGGTCACCTTATAATCTCCGCCTCTCTCCCCCTCTCTCTTTCAGGACGCCAGAAGAAGGGGCTCTCTCTTTCAGGACGCCAGAGGGGAAGTTTTCGACTTTCATTTTGCGGAATTTGCAGTCCACAAAGAATTTTAACCTGCGATCTTTTCAGAAAAAAAAAACATATAAAAAAATTTAATAAACATTTCTGCACGGTTCAAAATTTAAAGGAGAGAGAAATAAATGTTTAATAAGCGGTAAAAGATGGAAAATTTTTGCCCGTTAGGTTTTTCGATGCGACAGTTTAAAAATAGCATATTTCTAAAAGCCGTACATTTTCTTCGAAACCGGATTTCCTTTAAAAAATTCCCAAAAATCGGCAAATGTAAGTACGATTTTGTAACAAATTGTATTTGAAAAAGAAAACTGACAAATTGAAAAAACGTAGATTCCGATGATATAGAAAATATAGTATTCGGACAGAAATTTAGCTCGCGATAACGTAAAATGCGAGAAAAATGGCCAAAAACCTTACAAAACATAAAATAACTCAAAAACTATTAATCCGATTAATTTCATTTTTACGGCATTAGCTTTCTCTTGTCCTATTTAGTCAGCGTGCCAAATTTGGTCCAGATCCGTCGAAATGTCTGGACGTGTATAGCGAACAAATAAACTCTTCTCTTTTATATATATAGATTTCTTTTAAGGGCTAATCTTTGAATTAGGTTAAGTGATTTTTTTTTAATCGTTAAATTTTAGCGCGTTTGAGCCGAGAACTTTACAAAACTGGATTAAACTAAATAATGGTTGGAGAAACTTAAAATATATATTTAAATTTGTTTTGGGGGGGTGTCAACTTTACTATACAATTGAATCTCGATATCTCGACTTCGTTTATCTCGATTTTCCGATTATCTCGAAGTTTTTTTACAGCTCGAATTGACACAATGTAATTTAATAGAATTTTTTTCTAACTTCTCGAAGATACAAATCTATCACTCTGCTTATCTCAATTTTTACAGTTACTTAGAAATTTACAAGTCGTGTTAACTTGCTGGAAGATGTCTTTAATGCTTTGTATAAAAATAATAAGTATAACACGAAATCGAAACTAAAAAATGTAATTGTGAAAAATTATCTAGTAACCCAATACTGTTGTTTCCATTTGTATTCCCTTTTTTCTTCAATTGTTCTTTTTGATATACGTTATCACTTGATCAAAAGATTATCCATATTACGTAGTTTTGCTGTTTTATATATATATTATATATATACATATACCTAATGTAAATTAATTCATAAAAGTTACTTCAAAGTCTTATTTAGAAACATCTGATATATTTTTAATTGTCCCTAAGTCCGTTTCCCTATTCAGTGATAAATTCTAGAAGTCATTCAATGAAGTGTTTCGTGTGTGAGTGAAAATGGCGGTCTCCCTTATCGGCTCGTTTATTTCGTACCCAGGAAATCGAGAACTAGCAAAGGGTCTTTTCTAGCCCCATCCTTCGCAGGGAAATAATACCTAAATCCATGCCATAACCTTACTTGCTGACCTTCCAGAAGCCGGCGCTCCCTCCTGAAGGGATTTTGAAAGCAGTAAGGACGGAAGTACAACTGAAAGGTATAGCTGGAGAAGGAAAGAATAGCAGAATGCAAAACCGTCACTGCTTTTGAACTGCCGCAGAAGTACTTCCTGGGAAAAAAGCAACAACGAGAGGAGAAGTGGGAATGGCTGAATATAAATGCGGTATATGGTTACCAAGGAAATAGAAGCAGCAACAGCTTGGCCAGTGCTTGGGAAGGTGGAAACCTCGCTAGGCTGGGCTACTGTGGAACCGTGTAAGCCGTGTAAGAAAGAGTGAATCATCTGCGTGACAAAATTAGCTGTTTCAAGTGACAATGACGTCATACTGAAATTACGGTTATCAGGCTTTGAAGGGAAAATTGCGATTCCAATTCATTTAAAATTGCTTTTCCAGATAACCTAGTTCAACTTTTAGAAGTAAAACTTCTTTAGGCGCGACTAGGGTGTAACTCAGAATTTTCTTCTGGCGGAAGTAACGCTCAGTAAGGAAGTGACGTATATGTCATATACTCCACGCCAAGCGCCTGAAAAAGAAGAACCCCCGAAAAACCTACCTTTTCGACCGTTCCGCTGCTTTCGCCGTTCGCTGACTTCATCCTGTAAAAATACGCGGAACCTGCTAGGGAAAGAAACGGCGAGAAAAACAGTCAAGAGCCGTATCTTTGAGGCATCAATCTTTATTTATATATCAATAAGCGTTTTGAAGGTACATCCAATATAATATTTTACATGTAATCCCAACCTCACAGGAGGTTCTCGATAATGCTCAATTTTAGATGAATAATATACATGGTTTTGAAAAAGCACAAACAAATTGGAACCTGCCTGCAATCGAACCGGAACAGTAGATGGAAACGTCAGTTTAAGAACACTTTTCCTGAAAAGTTCCTAACCTGTAAATAACTTTTTTTAATTCACAGAAAGTCCCTTAAAATCGCGTAAAAAAGAATTCTCTATATCTCGGGAAATTATCGTAGAAAATAGGTGAAAATATATATTTAGGGTAATTTGAATGTATTCTTTTGTTTAATAAAGTCAAAATAGAGTGCTGCCATTGACAAAAAGGAAGTTGATGCAGAATTAAATATGAAGATGGTCCCTTATGCAAATTAAATTAATAGTAAATTAAAGTATACATTATCTGCAAAAAAAATGAAAAAAAAAATGATATATATAACTTTGCTTTAGACGAACAACGGCCAAATAAATAGCAAGTTTTTTTTTCCTTTTGCAGTTGTACATCTAAAATGGCATGGCTGTAACATAATATAGCTGCTTTAGCATCCTCGTACTTTCTGTGATTGTGTCAATTTAACAAAGGTTACCTGCAGGTATAAAAATACTCCGAAGAATGAAAAAAAGATACATTTCAAAATCTATGGACATCAAAGGCAGTTTTGACCAACAAGTGAATCCAGGTTTAACCTTTTAAGTCTCGTCTTAAAAAAAAAAAAAAGAAAAACTGAATGGAGAAGAGTAATCTCTGACGAGTGTTCCTTTTTAGCTTTAGTCTAAATATTCCAATGAGTCCAAGCGCTGCACTTGCTGAATTCTTCAAACAAAATATTCTGTCTCATTGTGGAAAGAAATACTAGGCATAAATGAGAAGTGCCCTGCTGCCTCGTGATGATGCAATATACCTTATAGCTTATATATCAAGAAGGAGGGGCGGGGGGAGGGGGGTCAGTATCAGCAATTTTACAATTTTCAATTGTATATCCCACCTGAGCAATCTGTGGCATTACGATTAAGTTAATGCCAGATTACAAAATGTATTTTCAGTGTTTTGGAAATACTAGATATAAATGTATTTTGAAAATGAATTTCAAATACATGTATTTGTGATACAGCTCAACTCTGTCTAAAACCAATCAATGTTAACCTTTAAGATGACTCTAGGTATGTAATATTTAGAACAATAACCTACTACTAACAAGCTTGGAGGTTGCTATAACACCCCAGAACCCACAAGAACTGAAAGAGTTCATTGAATTTAAATGAATTACTTAAAGAAAACTATATACCTGTAACATGTATTTGATAAAACTTCTTTCCCTTAATCAGCATTCAGATCTTCAAGTGATTCCTGCAAGTAGTGGAGCCATGCATGTGACTTGAAACTCTATTTCAGTTCTACTTAACAAGCAAAATTTCAATCATGGAACATTATTATTTTTATTATTCTGTTCCAATGTTTGAAATTTAGCTAGTAGCATAAGACTTCGCCAACGGCATATTTCTGTTTATGGAGGGGAGAAAAAACATCATTACAAAAACGTAAGGATAAGATAATGTTAAAAATGTATACACTTGAAAAAACTATTTATTTATTATTATTATTCACAGCTTTATTCTATGCTAAAATAAAGATTGCATGATAATCATGGTAAAATGCAAAATAGATATAAAAGTGAAGAAATAGCATAAAGGGCAGTTTGCTTTAATTCTTCTGCAGAACTTATTGTTTTTATTTCTTCTTTTAAAAGATGAAATGATCTGCTAAGACTGAGATCGTTCTGCGACATGCATCACACTTTTAAGCACTTCCTGCGCAGGCCCTGAATATCACAGGGGATAGAGGGGCATATGCGCCGGGCCCCGATTTTGAGGGGGGGGCACCTAATTTATTACCGTATGTGAATTTAGTTTAAGGTTTTTTTTCCATTAAAAATGATCGTCTGCTTGAAGCATTGGTATAAGAGGGGTTGTATTCAAAACGAAATCAGTCGAACTAGAAAAGTTTCCAGAAGAGCATGAAATTCGAGTTGAGTACATGTACTAAAAATTGAATATGAAGTTATTTATTTTAGGTGGACGAAGATTAAATATATTGCGTGTAGATATATTTTTGTCAAATATTTTTTAAGCGGCCGTTGCAAGTGCTCCACAACGGGCTTTGACTTCTAGTATATATTTTTTATATGCATAAATTGACGTTAAAATGAGATTTTTTTAAACTATGAAAATTTAGTCTTGAGTATGATGTTGTTGTGTTGTGGGATTACAGCCAATTAGCTACACGTAGGCTCTAGACCAAGGGATGGGGTGCCCTCCGTGGGGACTTTCTAAGGGGTCCTAACCCGTATCTATGCTAAGTTTCGGAGGAAACCTCGGAAAACTCCGAACAGTTGAACAAGGCACCTTCCGTCTCCTACATCAGAGTGCTATGCTCTCGGCCACTGGTGGGGCTCCTGAATATGAGCTTGCCGTTGTGGTACACCTTTAAAATATTTCTACTGCAAAACTGAAACAATAGATTTTCTCAAAATTGGATAGGCTTATGTTGTTAGTATGGCACATTCACGGTACATTTATAGTTATTATACGATTGATACATTATTTGCTTTTTAGCGTTCTCTTTTTTTCTCCGCAACCTTCTCATGAACCATTCAAAACTTACTGTGTTCTTTTGATGTATAATGCAGTGTTTAAGCAGTTTTTAAAGCAATCAACTTGCACTATTGACTCAAATTTAAATTGTATCTTTACAAGTTACTAGCGTTAAGCTTTTACAGACCGAATTCAGATCCAGGCACATTTTAAATTAATTTTTTGCATATATCGCTTTCTAATCCGTTAATTAAAGGATATTAGTCATTTAAACGGGAGGGGGGGGGTCGGGTTGGTGAAATTGCATACAATTTTCACTGGGAACATTGGTCATTTCTGACGAAAAACGTCTGACATACTTTTAAATTGGTTTCAAAAATGGAATATAGTGATGAGCAGTTTAAATGAATGTTGTTTAATGATTAGTGAAATACTAACAATTAACGAAGGATATATTTTTAAATTTAAATAAAGATACGAATTAGTTTGAAGAGAGGGAGGGCTGTATCAAAATAGCTCCATAAAAATTTATGAAAATAGCTATTTTAATGATTTTTCATCTAGTTTCCCTCTAATTATAGAAATGCAACTTTTATTTCAAAAAACCAAGTCATCTTTTAACCATACCTGCTATTTTTTTTTTTTAATTTGATGTTTCCAATTGGGAACATCGGCCTGTAAAAGGTTAAGAAGTATCCAGATAAAGATAAGCAGTTGAAAGTTTAGGTGCAATATTTTAAAAAGTTTTGAAGCCGATTTTACGTCGTGGTTTACAATCGCCGTTCTTCGCCGGCGCGCCGGACTAGACATCTATTCAGAGATATGGGTTCGAGATTCGGTGAACGGCAACAAAGTGGTGCTCACGGTAACGATTATGCACTGTTATAAAAAATCTGAATTTCACAGATAATATCCACCTGGTTTTCACGGGAGAATCTCCCTTATGGCCTTATCACACTAAAGGGAAAATCCGAGCAACTTCGCGCTGGACCAACTTTTCCGACGGACTTGAAGGCGTGGTTATCTTTAAGGGTTGCAAAAGTAAACAAACTCCCTCCGACGCCAAATAGTCATCGCATCGCTGATTTGGCATGAAGGTTATTATTTTACTAACCGTGACTCAGCATTTTGTGTCAAATTAACCCTTTCGTTGGTTGAAAGTTGAGATTATATTACATTTATCAAAATAATGATTATAAAGAAAATTTTGTTTATTACTTATATATATATATATATATATATATATATATATATATAAGCAAATATATATATAAGCAAAATTTATATAATAATGAAACATAAATTTCTCACTACAGTTTTTATTTATGAGTGTTTGTTTAAAGGATTAATGGTGATTGTTTCTATGCAGTAGCGGATCCAGAAAAAAATTGTAATAATAATGTACTCAACACACACACACACAAAAAAAAAAACCACTGAAAGAAGACTATGTAAAAATTGGGTAATGTACTTACACCAAGTTACCAAAGACTTTAGTTTCAACATTTGCTCTGCATATCATTGGTTTTATAAACAAGGGTGCGGCAGGTAGGAGCAAGGGGGGGGGGGGCTTGCGCCCCCATAGATTCTGAAGATGTATTGAATTTGTTCTAAATTTTATGGCCTAAAGCATTGATCCCCCCCTGGATTTCAGGCTGGCGGCGCCCTTGTTTATAAAGTGATTTAAAAGTTAAGGTACTCCAGCTCATTAGGCTAGCAATACTTTTAGACACAATATTATTAAGTTTAAGCAACCCTGCACTGTACAAAGGCGCACTCAACTGGAAGCGGGTTGTAACTACCCCTCAACCTAAAATTAAGCAAGTCAGAGGGCCTATTATGACTATTTGGGATTTTTGGCAATTCACCATCCTGCTCTTCTCCCAGAGCAAATTCTGGTTCCGCCCATGTAATTGCATCAAATTTTATTACTGCTTATACATATTTTGTGCTTTAATAAAAATTAATTTTTAATTTCTTCGATGAAATCCATTTCTAAATCCAAACTCCACTTGAATGCCGCCATAATTTTATTTGTATGTGCGTCATTGCGATTCTATTCTGATATCGAGCCAAGCTGCCAAGCTTCGAACACAGAAGTGGTCGCCATTACTCGCCATTGCTTATGACGTAGCAGGAAGAAGTACTCTGATTGGTCGCAATTTCGGCCGACTCGGATTTTTTCGTTGCGAAAGGTAAAAGTTGGAGATCGTCGTCGTCAAGGCAACGACGGGAGAAAATCCGCCGGAGAGTTGATCTGTGGGAAATAGGGATGGACGCGAGACCACGAGACGAGACGAGACTTCTCACGGTCTCGTACTTTGACGAGACGAGACCTCCAGGTACGAGACGAGACCATGGGGTGCGAGACGAGACCACAAGGCGCGAGACGAGACCACGAGACGAGACCACGGGTCAGGTATCGCACGAGACCGCGAGACCAGTCTCGTGGTCTCGCGTTAAAATAGGCAAAGATGGTTATGGTCGGTATTTTAAAATCTTTCTAAAAGCGGCAAGACCGTATTTTACAAAAATCTTCGCCCCACAGCAATTAGCAGAGATTAACAATTAACTTACAGCATGAAGTGTACAGAAAATTACTTTTGTAGTATTTTCATATTTTCAAATATTCGTGAAGTTATATGTTTACATGATTAGTCAGAAACAAAATGGTATGGCTATGGGTGTGGGCAGTGGCTTATAACAAAGGTCTGAAGGTCTGAGCGCCCCCTCCCCCCGCGGAATATTTTTTGGGGGTTCCCCTCCAATCTTTTATGAAATGGTCAAGTTTATAGTTTTCATACATACCCCTCGCATCCAGAATATAAGATAATTCAAAAATGATTACCGTAAAGATTAAAAAATAAAAATTTTAAATTAATGTTACTTTTTTAATCTAAAATTTACTAAAAAATATACAAAATAATAAATGTATTTTTACACAAATCAAGTGTTCGTTTGATTGTTGAACGCGCTTTTATTTGAAATACTACTACTTTTCATGAACACTAATAGTTTCATTGAAGATTGCATTGTGAATGATTAATGAAAATGAAGGAAAAAAAAAAAAAGATAACCCTGTATACTTTCAGAAGTTTTCACAGGAGTGTAGTGGGGCTGGAACGATGTTCCGGTACTTTTTTGTGAGCCGGAACGGCGTTCCGGAACCCAAATAAGATAAGATTATTATTTTGTTGTGGTGAATGTTAAAAAGAAAAAGAAATTCTTATATATCCTGATCACACTAGCAATATTCCTGTCCCAATTCTATGAATACCTTTATAGTTGAAATTATTCCAATGAACTGATAACTGGGTCTAGTCTATTAGAAATTCAATACCCTGCATTTTCTGTTCAGAAGAAAATAAACATCACCATCACGATGCAAATAATAAAGTACATAGAATCATTAGACTCTCAGAATCACTGTCGATAACAAAACGAACACAGATGTAAAACGCGGTGGTACTTTTGCAGGCAATGAAATTTGTGACAACCCACTTGACCAGTCAGTGGCGGATCCAGGGTAGGGACTAAGAAGCTTCAGCCTCCCCAAGGATAGTTATAGGGTAACATTCTGCTTTATTATACACCTCGGATAGGTAAAATGAACTTTTTAAAAATAATTATCCTGTCCCGAAAAATCTTATATCGCTTTAGACTAAAATTTTACTTAACTGGTCACTCTGTTTGGGTCAATAAAGATTTTTTCAAAATTATCCATAGTCTCTTATGTATTGATTACTGACATAAAAAAGGAGGGATTTATTATTAGTTGTCATAAATAGGTGTCCCCCCCCCCACGTGGAGTCAGGCGTTCCGGGAAAAACCTTTTTAGCACTACAACACTGTTTTCAATCCATAGACCCAGATATATCTATAACAGGTCTATTCTTTCTACGGTGTTAATATATAAAGTTTTTCAACTGTCATATTTTACTAGTTCCATAAAAACTGAAATCTGAAAGCATTTCATTCGAATTAATCGAAAGTCTCCAAAGCGTCACAAGTTCCTCGAGGGGGGGGGTGCCCACCTAGACGCCCTGCTTGGCAAACACCCATTGTGCAGGTTTGATTTAAACACAATCAATGGTTTTAGTATTCTTCTTCTCATTTGAAGTTTCTAGTTTTGCTAGTTTGGAAGTCTTCTCAAAAGTGGACTCTCAAAAAACACTTTGTAAAAAATACATTTTATCAACGTTAAGACAAAATAAATAAATAAATAAATAAATGAAGACATTTATGAAACCAATTTATCCCTCTACTCCCTGTGTTACAGCCCTTGTCCTAAGAAAACAAACAAATTAAACTACAAACTACTTCTTTATTTTATTATTTTCAAGAAGAAATGCACGTTTTATGCAAAAGCACGTTTCATGCAAGGAGAAAACCCTCTTTTTTTCTTCACTTTGACCTCTTATCTCTTCGCGGACCCTTTCGTCTTTGAACAAAGAAAATCCTCATTCTTGGAACTCAGCTTTCTTGTTGCCGGAAGACTGTTGACCAGAGCGTGGTATCCCATTACATCGAAAAACGATTTACGGGATTTATGCCTTAGCCGGGGTGTTGGGGTTCAAAAGAGGGACCGTCTAAAAGATAACCGGGGTGTTGGGGTTCAAAAGAGGGACCGTCTAAAAGATGTCTTTCCTGGTCAGGCGTACCCCTCTTCAAACGAAAGTATGCTCTCTTCGCAAGAAGCCTGTCAGAAGGTCAGAAGAGTCATACATTTCCTGTAATGGGTTTCGGCGCGATCTTGATCGCAATAAGGGGTCGGTTAGATATGCAAAAAGAAGTTCCACTGTATGTCTGTTTCTTTTTTAAAAGTTTTTATAAAAACAGAACAAACATAATTACCGAACTAAATAGTATTATTTTCATATAAAAAAGGGAAATCAAGGCTCATCGCAAAAGGACATGATTAAATATGTATTAATTAATGAGAAATATATCTACAAACCGGCAGTTTTTAATGATCAAATCACCTTAAATAAATTGTGTCACATTCACGCTTTATTTACTTTCACAGTAACCATGACAAGTTTAAAAAAAAAATAAAAAAACTAATCTTTTAGCTATCTATTTGGTTTTTCTAATATTACTTTGGCTTAGCTGTAAAATTAAATCTGAAAATTATTTTATTTTTAGTGATGTGTATCACTTTAAGCGCCTTTTTAAATATCTGATGCATTTTATTTTATTTATTTTAATACATTTTAAATGCTTCCAGAAAAGTTATCATCATACTTCTTATCCGTTTTTTGCCCACGCCCTCCCCTCCCACACACGCAACTCCCCTCACACACACGCACAAAAAAACCTAAATAAATAAATTAATTAAAATTAAAATTAATAGAGTTCAAAAAAGCCTATTTTGAACTATAGTATTGTTATAATTATTTCTATTGATATCAAAATACAACAGAATTTTACAATAGCATTTTAAATAGTATCTTCACATTTACTCTGAGCCCATATAGGGGCAGGTGGGTGCTTGACGACCCCCCCCCCCCCACTTTGCAAATTCAAGAGCCTCGTTAAAAGCAAATCAGAGTAAGTTTTTGTCCACTATTTTAAAAAATCAGGGGCGGACCCAAAAAATTCTGCAGAGAGGAGGGGGTCACAATTGTTTTTAGTCTTTTCTCTAATAAATGCATTTCAATTTACAAAAGAATCTTTTATAGCCTACATTTGATTTGTCATGTGAGTGCACGTACCCCCCATGCCCCTATGAAAATTATAATTCTGTGGAGCAGGGCCCGATCATCACGATATTGGGCCCTGGGCAAATACAATTTTTGGGCCTTTGCATTTACGAGAAATTACATAGTCCGCATTTACTTGTTTACAAGTTGTTCTGGGCACATATTTATCTGCAGAAATATATATCAAAGTTAGATACTAAGTATATGCATACATTGCAGTAACGAATATTAAATGATTTTGCATACATGGATAAAATTTATTTTCACAAATGAATATCTAGACACATACTATAGTACATATACGTACACTTCTATACTAAACTCCTTCAAAATATAAATGAAAAGAATCGAAAAACTTACAGTACGAATCTTAAAACTGATGAGACTTTCTTATAATAAAATTTGCAGAAAGAGGCTCAAACACTGGCTCACGGATTTTGATCGAATGCTCATGGGTTTTAGAGGACCCTTAGTACAGTAAAATGTGAGAATCAGCTTACGGCTCATGATAATGACAATCCAAATTTTTATACAAAGTTTTTTGTGAATTAATAAATAACAGTCTGTGTTGAAAAGTACAAAAATTTTGGGCCCTTGAAATTGGTGGGCCCAGGGCAAGTGCCCCGGTTGCCCTGCCGATAAACAGGCTCTGCTGTGGAGGGGGGGGGCATTTTTTCCTGGTGCCTTTTTTTCCTACATTCGTATTAGATAATAGTTTATAAAGTAAATACGTAGAGATTTTTTTAATAAACAAAATTATTTATTTATCTAAGATGGTGTATCAATTATTGGGTAAGAAAAAATGGATTTCACCAGTAATTGACTCTTATGTTAGTTATTTTAGAGAAGTGCATACAATTGCATACAATTTCTAGTAAATGGAGAAAATAGCTATTGAGATGGTTATCTTTAGATAAGTTTTAATATACAGGGTATCCCAAACAGGTCACGCTTTAATTCTTTATATAATAGAACCTTTTATCAAATGTTGCTATCTAATAACAATTTAGGCATTTATCTTCATTTTTTGCAACTTTTTTTTATCACCAGAGGTTGTAGGTATCAAAATTTGAAATTTTAAACATAGTGCTAAAAATATTGTGATTATCAGAAGCTAGCTTAATGCTGAAATTAGGATAAATTAATTATCAACCTGTTTTTATTTGAAGCATATATTTTTTTAAATTACTTTAAATTGAATTGTCTCAAATAATTAGATGAAGTTACCTGTCTTAGATTAGTATGTAATGCAGATTTCCAAAAAGCCTGACTTATCGTCAGCATTATAGGAGTACAAAAAATGGAAGTAGATTATAGGCAAAATTATTGAAAGCAACGATATAACTTCTGTCTATTGTTAAATGATTCCATGTTAGATTGTAAGTAAGTGCTGAGTGAAATTCTCAGTAGAGAAGGTATTTGTATTCAAACTTAACGTTTTGTTTTAGTGGAAAAGTTTTAATGTCAAGAGGTCATTCCTCTCCTATAACTAAATTTTGTTTGATTCCTTACAGAATTTAAATATTATGCCTCCAGAAAACTCAAAAGTTTCAAAAAACCTAAAACGGCAAATAAACATCTAAAAAATCCAACAGTTTTTTAAAAATGAAATAGCTAGCTAATATATTAAATCCGGACGCCTTATAGTCATTTCTCTTTTTTTTTTAAATGCAATTTTGCAAAGTTTTAAAATTTATTCAAACTTAAAATAAAATAAAATCAGGCACTTATTTTTTTAGTTGTTACTGATCATAATGTTACTAAATTTCATTCTACTCCCTAAAGCTGTTTTTGAGGGATACGAGAACAAACATTTACACGATTTTTACAAAATCTCAAAATATTTGAAATATTTGAAACAACTTTGGCATCTATAGTTCACAGATAAACTTGCCACATAAAATAATCTCAAATTTGGAGGAGTTATGAAGTTTTTTCTCTCTCCTGAAAAATTTCCTTTTTGTGACTGAGGTGGTATCGGCACTCATCGATTCAATTAGTTCTCTCCTCGCCCAATGTGTTTAACAGTAATTGTAAATAAAATAAAATAAATCAATAAATCTTATTTTAAAAAGGACTAAAATGTACAATAATAATGCATATGTATATATATATCTATATATATATATTTATGTGAAAAGTCTTAAGCTTAAGCACGTATTGCAAAATAAAAATCATTCTAGCTCACCGAATTTTGGCGGTGGAAGCATTTTTTGATTTTTAAAAAGTAAAATAATGTATAAATTGGTTAAACCTTCAGATGCTCAATTATGATACCTAGGCAGTTACTGATAACTTAAGTACCATAGCTATTTACCTATATATGAGATCAAAATTTATAATGATTTTTATGTGAAATTAGATCTTATTCACAACGTTTTCTCTTTACGTTCAAAACACAAATCAAACTTCTTGAAATCATCATAGAGGTTTTTAGAGTAACAATATAAATTTCATAACCAATAATAACAAAGAATTACACTCAGCAAGTTACGCTGTTTCAACGAAGATTTACACTCTAGGAAGGTCGAATCTTATAGAAGAAAATATGATTTTAATCAAACTTGAATAGTGAATAAATATATTTTTAACAGCAATGTGATCGAATTAGCCGAATAGAAATAGCCAGGAAAAAAATTAATTGAATATTCGAACCATTTAATCGATTAATTGACACAGAAATAATTATTATTGCATTACAGAAACTTTAAGATCCAAATACAAATAAATGTTGATAAAAATTCAGAATTTTAATCAACATTTTAATTCGCATTAAACACAGATTAGGTCTACTGAAAATGATTTATAAATATTAATTTACTGACACCATTTAAATCTTTATCAATTTTTAATTCATTTTTTTACTCGCACTTCTATACACTTGGCTTTTAATTAAGTTTTTCAAGGTACTGACCAGAGAGATTGCATTGAGTTTCAATATTTATCTCATAAAGTGCCCAATTTCTATGAAATTATAGAAACAAATAATATATATCAGAAACATTAACATATGCTTCGAAATTATGAGCTAACTGAAAAATCCGTATCCTTAAACGGTAAATCCCCCCCCCCCAGAAATTGCTTTTTTAGATTATAAAAGGCCGATTTCGTTTGTAATTTCATAAGCGCAGGGTCACACGCAGGATTTTATTTTGGAAAGAGTAAAACTCAAAAGATATCTATCTGAAAGCATATGTTTGAGATTTTTTCTTGCACGTTATATCTTTTCGTACGGTCAACGGTTTTTTAAGACCAAATAACAGCTTATAAAGCTTACTTTCATTTGTCCAGGAATGACCATTACTTTTTTTTTGTTAACAACCCCTCAATTCAGCTTCCCCATTCGAAAGGTGCGGGGTGAGGGGTCAATGCTCTTTCAGACTTGTGGGTGAGGAAATCGCTTATTTTGGAGAGTGGGGTTTCTTTTGCATTTCTAACTGACCCCTTAAACGCGACAATTCCAATTACGGAGAATTTATGCTCTTCTGTCAGCCTTATCTTTCGAGATTGCGGGACACAGCCGACCAGAGGATTCTGTGTATTCGAGACCACCTACTAGGTACTTTTATACTATCATCCGTGCTTGAGTCATAAATAAACGTTCTGGCTGCTGACTCGTAATTCAAAGAAATTCGGGGAGAACTGAATGTCAACGCGAGATGTTTTTTTTTTTTTCTTTTCTTTTCTTCTTGCTCGTTCTTATCTTGGTGGAGATACTGGAGATTCGTTGTACTTGTCTTTTGTACTGTACTGTGTGTGCTGTTATACTGTACTTTTGCAATTTCCTATATTGTTGAATGATAATTATGATTTTTTGAAATAAAAATGCGTCACTATAACCGAGGTCACCAGTATTTGTAGGGTACCAGAAACTAAAATTCTGGGCTCGTTACTGACCGAAACGGTCGTTCTGTAACTATCAATAAAGTGACCTTTTTTCTAAACCGAAAATCAGGACACTTCGAAATCGCAGAGTCGGGAGGGCTAAAAATCAACCCCCCCCCCCCCCATCCCCAAGGTTTTTATTTTCGACGCATAATTTGATTTTCTACTTTTATGAGAAAAATGAGTTGAAAAATATTGCGAATATATACAAATAAAATAAGCCTATTATATAAACTTAGGTTTTAAATGATTTTATTGTTAATTTTTGGATAACTTTCCAAATAGTTTGCTTTCTGACTATAACTATAGAATCACCATCCATTGTGATCATAGGTATGTATTAATACATATTATAAAAGTCATTTTCATCAATTAAAAAAAAAACGGTGTTAAATACAAGTTAAAAAAAAACTTTGTAAATAACACAACAATTTTCATGTAAATTTATTCCCAATGTATTTTACATTTATTTATTTATTTTTCATAAAGCAGAACTTTGGCGGGACAGGAATGGAAAAGCTGGACATTTTGGGGTTCTGTGGGGACAGCAGGACAGATAGGTAAAACTCAGGACGTCTGGTCACGTTAACTACCAAGTACCTTTGTTATGCGTGTTATTTTACAAAGTTTTAATCATTTCATCTTTTAAACTGCAGTTGAGTGTTGTTCATCGATTTAGCTCTCTATTTTGATAAGTAAAAAAACATATTTTAAACACGAATTTTGCAAATGTGCTTCTCTATATTCTGAAACTCTGTCTAATGCTAATAATGCTAAATTAATAATGCTAAAATTTTTTTACTTTTTTAATTTGTTTCGTAACAGTTATTGATTAGCATATCAATAGACTGAAATAATTTTCATTTAAAGGGTGAGGGGGGGGGGGGCTCAGTGTTTTCATAGCCTCGGGCCTCTATTGGTCTTAATACAACACTGAGAACAGAGATTGAAACAAATAAATCGAAACAAAGGTGTTTTATGAAATCGGTAAATTACAAATTTAAATTAATTATCTCTTAAATGTCTGATTAAAATAAAATCTTGTAATGATGTATGGCGTATAACGAATGTAGGAAAAAACGCCGCCGGAAAAAACGCCACCGGTAAAAACGCCACCTGGAAAAAACGCCACCGGATAAAACGCCACCTGGAAAAAACGCCGCCGGATAAAACGCCGCCGGAAAAAACGCCACCTGAAAAGATATTTGTGTAATAATTTAATTAAATACATAAAATAAATTTCTTTTGTTTTGCAGAAAATGGGGGTGGGGTGGGGTGGAATGAGGTATTCAGTTGAATTATGAGGTTTAATGTACTTTGTTTTACAGAAGTGGGGGAAAGCACATGTCTAATTCAATAATTCAATTTGGGCATAATTCGGTAGGCGCTAAGGAGGGGTGGGGGAAGACTTTCCTAGAAAGCTGTTGGTTTCCGCTAATAATAAAAAAAAAAGATTGCCAATTACTTAATAGTAAATGAAACTTTAAGGGGCTATGACTCCAAAACTGCATGCAGGTACTCTGATGACATGGAAGTGTTGAGATATCAAAGAAATAAAATCCATAACTGAGATTTTAATTAACACATAGGTGTGTGTGTGTGTGTAGGGGGGGGGGATAAGGATTTATTTTTTTCATGTTTTAATGTTTTCTTTTTTTTTTTTTGGCATATAAAAGACAGGCAAGAGAAAGAGCTTTATAAGATATAAATTTATCTTATAAAGCTTTAAAAAATTATTTTTAACCTTTTGCATTATAATATAAATACTTTCTACTAATTTCGTGACAATTTGGTAAAGGGCTGAGGTGTGTAGGTCTAGGGTTCTGGCCTACGGCGCGACTGTTTTCTCTAGTTGTAACCTGAATAAGCGTTAGAGCCCCTCAAAAAGTTCTCCGCCCAAGGCATGCCTTAATTAAGCAGACAGCCCTCGTGTATATCTTCCTTAATTTAAGGACCTTAAACACAAAATCAAAATAACTTATTTCGTCATAACTTACACTAAAGGTAAAAAGTTTTATATTTTTAATATTAAACAGAAGTCATAATTCCTTCCAATTCCTATTAGAGAGGTTATCTTAAAAGCACTGATCTACGGTTTTCTTCTTTGGATCTACGGTTTTCTTCTTTTCTTCTTTGGATCTACGGTTTTCTTCTAAATATTGATCTTAGACATATATAATTAATTACAAAGTTACTTTATGGTGTCGAATAAAATTTTCAGGAAATTAAATGTAAGTAAATACAAACTTTTACTTTTTATACAGCCCTCCTGCAGAAATTCCCAATAAGTAAAATATACTCCCTTGCATTAATGAGGTGATTTAGAAAGTTTAAGATTTCTCATAAGAAGGCTTACAGTTCAAAGTCTGTGAAGGGAAATAAGCTTTTCAGTATCAAAAACAGTAAACATATAATTATTAAAACTATTCAAACAAAACTAATTAATTATTCTAACAAAACTAATTAACTATTAATTTTAATCACAGTTATACATAGCCAATATTTACATTTTAAGAAATGAGTTTTAAATCATTTTAAACCAGTTTCCTTTAAAAAGTTATTGTTTTTTTCAGTATTTAAAAATTTGTTTAAAAACATTAGAATTAGACTAACATTTAATTTAAAGAAGTGAGTGGGATATCGGGATGTATTTCCCTATTTATTAAGAGCTTTCAGATTTTTGTCGTCAATAAGAAATTAAGTTTATCAATACAAAATTATTTCTCATACAACCCCCCCCCCCGCCCGAAAAAAAATTCTGGCTACGCTCCTTACCTCATCGATTAGCATATGACGATTATGTTAGATCATAAAGCTATTAAAAGTGGCGTTTTTTCCGGTGGCGTTTTTTCCGGCGGCGTTTTTTCCGGGTGGCGTTTTTTCCATGTGGCGTTTTTTCCGGCGGCGTTTTTTCCGGTGGCGTTATTTCCGGCGGCGTTTTTTCCGGCGGCGTTTTTCCGCTCACCCGCATGAATATGTATCTTTCGCTTAAAATTACTCAACTTTTAATTTAGCAATGGTTAGCTTTGGGAAAATTTTATGAAAACTTCACGATCAGTGTTCCTACTATTCCATTATGATTTTAATTTTCCAGCGAATCTGAACATTATATATATATTTTTCGTAGTGAATGGCATGTTTCTTGCGCCATTATTATATTTTCCATTACATTATTATATTTTGGCTTGTTTGCCAAAATGCAATGGGGAAGGGAAGGGAAAAATAATTTAACGTATTTAAAATAATAGTATCTTTTAATCACATTTTTTAAAAATTTTAATTTTCAAATATTACATCTTTTTGTACGACTTTTATAGATTGCCCCTTTCCCCCATCTTGTTTGTGGGATGGGGGGAGCAAAATCTTCAGTTGCCCCTGGGCGCTGATAACCCTAGCTACGCCTCTGCAAATGAAAGCAAAAACTTTTTGGAAAAGATAAATTAATATTTTTGTAACTTAATAAATCGGCATGCATTACAACGTATACCTATAGTGCATCACCCCAGATCCGCAACTAAGGAAAGGGACAGCAAGTGGGGTACGTACCCCAAGCGGCGTGCTAAAGAGGCGCTAAAATCAGTTATGACTCCATGACAAGGGGGCGCCCAAATTAAGGTTTGCCCCGGGTGTCGTGAACTCTAATTGCGGCCCTTCCGTCACTTTATGCTAATCACTGACGCAAGAGCGGAATCGAGAGGATTCTGATTTGGTATAAAGTTTGCGTGTGAATGGCAATTATTAAAAAAATTTCTGTGGGTCCTCAGCTTCCAAAAATTCACAAGAATAAAAGCAACGCAGAATTAATTTCATGTTTTACATAAAACATATAAATTATTTTTTCGCTATGCACGATTCCTTTTTCTCCCCTTGGATTCTCAATAAATTTGTTTCTACAAAAGTGCCCCCCAATTTGCAGTTATTGCAAAATGACGCCGTATTACTTAGATTGTGAAAGATAACCAACAATACAAACATTTCAAGTGCATCTGTGTATTTTGTACTGCAGTGTGACATACGATACGTACATATAAACAAATAGTGAAGGTGCCCCCCCCCCTCAAAACTTTTTCAAGGGAGGCGGGTTTTTATGGTGCGCCATAGAGCTTGCGATATTAAATTTATTCAGGGAAACACTAAACCATTAGAAAAATATTATAAATAATGATTATATATCTCGCAACTATCCCTCCTAGCAGGCATGTAGCCAGAAAACAATACGGAGGGAGGAAAGCTGCAAAAGGCAGAATTTCCCACGAAAAAGCCTGATATTCAGCATCCAGTTAACAAAAATCCAAATCCCCCCCCCCCCTGGCTACGTCCCTGCCTCCTAGTCTGTGTTAAGTGTGTTTCTTTCGAAGAAATAAGTCGTAAAAAATTTTTGAATAGCTTTAAAAACAAACCAGTTATGTTAGATACTCGAAAAATATAATATGACTTCTTCATAAACTGTAGTATGAACTCATATTAGCAGTAAACTTATATGTCTTAATGTAATCAGAAAAAAATCTTTAGCAGATAAATCGCCTCCCAAAATGAGCCGATTCGCTCCCGTGTAGAGAAATATTGCAAAATATCTTAAGTTTTTTTTTTTTTTGAGAATGTTTCAAAACTTTTATTGGGTGAACGTTTATATGTATTCGATACCGCCGGTGAAGAGTCTTTCTCAAAATTTTCCGAGTCTCTAGCTTCAGCAATTCTTTAAAAAGCTGTTCAAAAGTTGAATCATTTCTTAAAAGAATCACCTTAAAGTAATTTGCTAGGAGATTCTATCGCATGCAATTACTTTTTGATGCTTCATACCCGGAAGTAAATATGAAGACATTAGATAGTATGCGACTATGCCAGACCCCGATAAATGTGAAACGACTGTACATTTTTTACTTTGAACAAAGAAGTAAAAAGGCATTTTGGCTGAGACAATATGCGAGACCGGTCTCGCGGTCTCGCACGAGACGAGACCTCCGGGTGCGAGACGAGACCAGGGGGTGCGAGACGAGACCACGAGACGAGACCACGGGGTGCGAGACGTGACCACGAGACGAGACCACGCGGTGCGAGACGAGACCACGAGACGAAACCACGGGGTGCGAGACGAGACCACGAGACGAGACTTCGATATGAAAGGACGAGACGAGACGAGACTTGAGCCATTTCTCGTCTCGAGTGGTCTCGCGTCCATCCCTAGTGGGAAAAGTTGGTCGGACGGATCTTAGTGTGATACCCCTATAATTGATGAATAAAGGATTTTTGCCGTTTATTAACGGAAGTTCTATTAAAAAACGAAAATTATCTGTGAATCTTCTGAAGTCTAGTTCTAAAATGGCATTTTCCGTTCTCTTTCTGGCACCTGCGAGCTTGGAGTAATGAAATGTCTCCGAGTCACTTCCATTCGTAATCAAAATAATAACCACAAAGCTGATTTTAGAAATTTTGAATGCAAGATGTTCGTGTCTCATTCTGCCTGCAATTCAAGTTGGAGTTAAGATCCCTTAAACGTACAAAAAATGTCGCCGCATTACGCATGTAACAGACGACTGCAGATAATTGGAGAATAGTATTTTACTTAATGCTAAGTCCTTTTGCTGTGGGTGCTACGTTAATGCAATGGGCACGACGAAGCTTACTCCTCGGTGTGTTCGCCTGTGATAATTTAATTTCATATCCAAATACCAAATGCATCTTTTTCATATTCAGAGTTGTGAAATAAATTCAACCTAAATATGGAGGGGATGCTTTCGGTAAAGATTTTGCTTTAATTGACATAGTTTCTTACGATTGGATTATAAAAATCTCGTAGCTGTTGTAAAACAAATGAAGTTATGATATCTCCAGTCAAAGAAGTGAACTGTAAGTACTATTTTCCCCTTTTCATGTAAATAAATTTGGTTGCGGCTTTAATTATATCTCGCAGCTGGTTTAACCACAATTGCATTTATGTGTTCTGACTGTACTGTGAATCCGTTTTATTACTAGCGACTATAGTGAAATTATATTCTATCTATAAAAAAAAAATATTTTTTGTTTAGTGTATTAAGATAAAGTATTTGCTTTGATTTAAAATTTATTTTCTCGGGCTTATAATCATAGATTACAGCTCTAATAAAAAATAAATCAAACGATTAATTCAAACATATTTTTTACTGTACACTATTTATAACATTACATAATTACATGTACAGCTGCGGAAAAAAAAGTCCCACTTGCTGTTTATTTCACCGTCGTTCGTCGTACAGCTAAGTTATATCTACCATTTTTTTGCAAATAACGCATACTTTAATTTACTGTTAATTTAATTTGTATAAGGGGCCGTCTTCATATTTAATTCTGCATCAACTTCGTTTTTCTCAATGGCAACACCGTATTTTCACTTTATTAAACGAAAGAAAACCTTCAAATTACCCTAAATATAAATTTTCACCAATTTTCTACGATAATTTCCGGAGATATTGCGAATTAATTTTAGCGCGTTTTTAAGGGACGTTCTGCAAATTGAAAAACGCTATTTGTAGGTTCCGAGCTTTTCGCCTTTCATTAATTTCGCTCGCGAGAGTTAAAAGAAATAAATTTTTTCCAAGGAATACATTTCTTCCATCTTCAAAGTTTTTTGTACTGAGAATATCAAAGGTAGAAGTTAGAATGTTTAGTCTGTGGTCCAAATGACCCGGGAGTTCATAACTTCCTTGGTCCATACACATGATTTAAGGGGAAATTGCAAAACGACTGCTCACGATTTTGAAAATCTTCCTAATTTTGAAATTGTTATTGAGTTTTGAAATTGTTGTTCAGTTTTGAAATTGTTGTTTTTGAAATTGTTGTTCAGTATTTCCCTTGATGTTTCTCTTAGACAGCTGAAATGTTGGCAGGTGTTAGAGGCTGCTCTCTGCTCTTCTGACTACAAGCATGAATATTATTCAGCTATGGTCGAACTTGAAGAATGGTTTCATGATTGAAAATTTATTTGTTTGAATTTCCTGTAAAAAAACGCAATTACTTTTTTGCCAACCATATATTATCACTGTGTTTGTTATTTCACTTTCTCAATTTCATACTATCGTCTGCAATGCGCAATATTCTTAAGACTTTTGGCGGTATTTTAATTTATAGTCAGATGAAAATTTAGACAGAAAAACGTGATTTTGAATGTTTGATAAAGTATGGGGAAGTCCACAAAGACCTAATGTTTCCGATATTAAGAGAGGTCACATTCATGCCTGGAAAGTTCAAATAGGATGTTGTATTAGAAGACATACATCTACTGAATCTAATTATATAGCTGGAAAATATTTTATTTGTGGGAATATGGTAGCGGACGCAACAATAGACGCTTTATAGAATCACCACCAAACTGTAAAATCCTCTAATTTAGTTGCTTGAAAATTTGATATTTTTAAATACCGGTATCTTTTACTGTGTTTTTGCACAAAATAAATCTAATTTACGTTTATTTTATGCAATTTTCAAAAAATTGTCGCTTAATAAATTTATATATGGTCCCTTAACTCGTGAAAATAACATATTTTATTTAATATAAATTAAACTACTGAACGTAAAAATTTGAAATTTTGCACAGCCATGTAATATTACTTTCTGCATCTATTTCCATCGAAATTTTACTAGATCGCTATTCATAATTTTTTTGAATATTCATTTAATAATTCATAATTCATATTAATATTTTATTAAAAATCATAATAACATTATGTTTGGGTCGTTTAGTTCTAATAGTACGAATAAAAATCAGCTTCTTATTATCAATATCATATGAGATATGAATTGAAGTATGAAAAAATATTTTAACATATGCGGAGGGGGATTTTGGAAGCTCATAACTCACCCAATTTCAGTTTAAATATCTTGAAAATGGGTATCCGGGGTTAAAATGAGCTAAATTTATGAAATATGAAGTGAAATCTAGGGGTTACTATTGAGAAAAAAAAAGTTGGTGCGAATTTTAATATGTAGATGGCCCCTTATGCAATTTTTATGCATAGCAAATTAAAGTGTACGTCAAACGTAAACGATTGGTATCTGTAACTTTGCTGTACGGCGAACGACGGCCGAAAAAAGTACAAGTGGGACATTTTTATTCCGTAGCTGTACATATATGTACACTTTTTAAAAACAACTCTGGTGTTTACCACCAGATCACCTCAACCCTCCCCTCCCCCCCCCCAAAAAAAAATAGAAAATATTATTACTGAAGCTGGTGGTGGCGTTACAAAAAACTAATTCTATATTTTAACAACTAAGAAAAACGTTGCGTAAAAACTTTGCTAGCGTTGTATACCCATCTACCTACACACACCTATATATATATATATATATATATATATATATATATATATGTCTCCTGTCAATAGTCAATTTCATACTCAAATAGACTTTATAAAGCAGTATTTCATAATTACTTATGTAGATAAATCATCCAATAACTATGCCTTTATTTGTAAACGGTTATACACTGCTGGCCATCGTAAATGCAACACCCTGAAGGAAGCATGCAAATAATAGGAAATTTACAACATGCATTAGCTGAGGTGAGATATGCAAATGATTAGAATTTCAGCGCAGACGCACATCAAGCGCGCCTGTGGCGCCACCTCAAAGCGCTATTTAAGGCTTGGAGATTTCGACGGTTTCAAGTACAGCAATTGTGTTTTTCTTGCTTTTTTTTCAAAAAAACGATAAATTATGCCTCGTAGGAAACAACGATCATCTTTTGATCAAGTATCCGAGTTTGACAGAGGAAGGATAGTGGCATACCGAGATTGTGGGTTATCTTTCAGGGAAATCGGTCGTCGTATTGGACGAAACCAAACAACTGTGATGCGGATATGTGATCGTTGGGTGCAGGAGGGTACGACGGACAGACGTGATCGACCGCATCGACCTCAGTGCACCACGTCACGTGATGACAGGCAGATTGTACGCATGGCAGTGACGGACCGCTCAGTCACATCACGAACCATATCACAGCAGATTCAGTCTGTAACGCATCATCCAGTGTCTGCGCGTACCATTCGACGTCGTTTACAGCAGAATGGTCTGTCCGCAAGACGTCCGTTGCTTTGTCTACCGCTGACGCGGAACCACAGACGTCTCCGCCGCCAATGGTGCGATGAAAGAAGGATGTGGACGACAGAATGGAATGAAATTCTCTTTACTGACGAGTCACGCTTCTGTATGCAACACCACGACGGTCGGATTCGAGTCTGGAGACACCGTGGAGAGAGGATGCTGAACAGCTGCATTATGCACCGTCACACTGGTCCTGCACCGGGTATTATGGTATGGGGCGGTATCGGATATCTCTCTCGCACTCCTCTAGTACGCATTGCCGGTACTTTAACCAGCCAGCGCTACATCTCCGAGGTGTTGGAGCCAGTTGTCCTTTCTTACCTTCAGGGCTTGCCAACAGCCATATTTCAGCAGGATAATGCACGGCCACACGTGGCACGCATTGTCCAAGGGTTCTTCGTCAATCACCAGATTGAATTGCTTCCCTGGCCGGCGCGCTCTCCGGATCTTTCGCCGATAGAAAACATGTGGTCCATGGTTGCTCAACGACTGACCCAGAGTTCATCCCCAGCTGTCACACCAGATCAACTTTGGCAACGTGTGGAAGCTGCTTGGTCTGCTGTACCCCAAGGACACATTCAAAGTCTCTTTGAATCAATGCCGAGGCGTGTGGCAGCTGTGATCTCCAACAACGGCGGCTACTCTGGGTACTGATTTTGGCAGGAACCACGCTTCATAGAATGCTGTAAATTTAATCATTTGTTACTTGGTCAACATGTTATCTACACAATAAATTTTGTTGTGATATCTCTTGTTTTTCTTGGTGTTGCAATTTGGGTGGCCAGCAGTGTATGATAGCTTGTTAGCCTCTACAATTGTAAATAACAGTATCTATTCCTCTACTAATTTGTCTACTGTAGTTTGTAACAAAAAAATTCTGGCTTTCTATAAACTTCTCAACCTACAACATAATAATCTACACTATCCTTATATTGTACTAATCCCTAAATTTCATAAATCGCCTTTAAAGTTTCGAACTGTTACAATAGGATGTAATACATATAGCAATGTAGCAAGTAAACTTCTATTAAAGATACTGTCTGTTATGCATGAGTATTATATAAAACGTAATGATTACTCTATCTCTATAGGAAATAGTTATGATCTACGCAATACAATATGTACTATTAGTAATATTACCTCTTTATATACCTATGATTTTAAAGATCTATTCAACAATATTCCTCTTGACGACCTTTACAATGTAATTAATGAATTATTTGAAACTTGTGTTAACAATATTCAGCTCCCTTCCCATGTATGTAACATATTTCAGTTGTCTATTTAAATTTATTATCTATAATAATTTTATTCTGCATAACAATGAAATATATCTACAAAATCATGGTATACCACAAGGTGGTTCAGCATCTAGCTACCTTGCAGATCTTTACTTATATTACTATGAAAAAGAATATACTAATACACACATCATTCTTAAACGATATATAGATGATATCTTACTTGTAAACACTACTAATAATAATAACATTATCTTCCCCATAAAATATCCATCTGCTCTGGAATTAATTAAAAATGATATGCTTAACAATTCTGTTAGTTTTCTAGATCTAAGTATCTCCATCACTCCTAGAAATAGCCTTAGTTTCAATATATATGATAAGCGTAAAGATTTTAGCTTTAAAGTAAATAGCTTTACTCATTTTTCCTCCTGCTTACATAAATCTGTATTTCGCAATATCATCTATAATCACTGCTATAGAATCAAGTTTCTATGTTCTGATGATTTCAAAGTCTCCAATTTTAAATCTTTTTTTCTGTCAGCTAGACAATACAACTATCCCACTAAGTTCCTAAAATCCATTATATACAATTCTTGAAAATGATGTGTCTAATGTCTTTGTTAATTTACTGGAGGTTGGGTGGGGTTTTGGTTTTAAGGTTGTAATTGGATGGTTGGGTCGGGCGGAGGAAGTTTTTCTCTTATATATATATATATAAAAAAAAGTAATATGTTTAAAAACAATTTGGATGTGTTTATGCATGCATATATATATCTGGAGGAATTTAAAAAAAAATAAAAACACAAACGTGGTTCCTATATTGTGATTATTCTGTTCTAAACATTATTTTTTTCTTATTTACTACATTAAACTTCTGTCATACAATAACTTATTATACATACTTAGTCAATAATAATAATCATTATATTTTTTAAACAATATGTTATATTTAATTTTGCTATAATATTTATTTTATTCAATCTTTTAAATTTATTATTATTCAATATATATTTATTATATTAATATACCTGGATATTCTTAAAATTTAATAATATTACCTATTGGTATTTGGCAACTCCTAAACTTTCTTCTTTCCACTTTTACACTTTTATTTAGTGGCAACACCATTTTTAACTTTTTACAATTCTTAGCATTGGCAACACATATCAACTGTTCAAAATAAAATTTCCATGTGCTCAAGGTATGGTATGTAAAATTATCTTTCTAATTTTTGTTATCATTTTGATTTCTTCTTTCCTTTATATAGTAGGGTAGGGCCCAGATGTGTGGAGTTAATATCTCTTCTGATATGCCACACAACCGAAACCCTACTATTTGGTTTACTGTAAATTATAATCCACTGTTTGTGGCCCCTGAAGATGGTGACAGTGGTTATAATTTCCGTTCCATTATACTATCACAATAATTCTTGCACTTTATTTGGATTCAAAATCTGGTTTCTAAATCTTGATAATAGCTGTTACTTTTATGCGAGATATGTCTTATTTGTAGTATGTTTTGTGTTTTACTTGTTATATATATATATATATATATATATATATATATATATATATATATATATATATATATATATATGGAAAAGTTGGACCAGGACAGCTTTTTCTCACTTGTAAAATAACTACCCGAATAAAGTGCTTCAATTTCTATTTGAATGTATTACAATCATAGTCGTAAAGTTTCCAGAATTATTGGGGGGGGCTCGGGCCTCACATATAATATATATATATATATATATATACACATACACACACACACACACACACACACACACACACATATATATATACAAATACATATGTGTAATAATAAAATAGCCTTTGACAATTTAATCTAATTTAATTTAAAGTCATCTGAAAAACAATCTTTAATGTCTGTGAAACAGAGTACTTTCACTGTAAGGTTTGTTTCTCGGCTAGACAAATATTACGTTCAGAGACAATTTTTGAGAGCATTTAAGAATCAAATGTGCGAATTAAGCTAAATTTGCAGGCATTTGCGGTTTCTGCCGGCCGAACCTAAAAATCTTGGGCTAAATAAGTAAATGATATCACTTTAGAGAGCCAATATCGCAAAAATCGCGATTTATGGCTCAGCTGGTTTATAAATCACGATTTAAATCCCAGTCTAAACTCATTAATCGAATTTATTGGCTTCAGAATAATAACATTTTAAGACTGAAATGCGTCGAATAATCACATTTCAGTGGTCGTACAGAAATTACGACAGAAAATCTTTTTTTCCACTCTAGAAATAAACTTTTACATACAAAATCATAGATAGTCCCCGATCCTCTTTCTTTAAAGATATCTCAGCGACATCGTATGATGAAAGGCTCAGATTTGGTACATCACTTTGAGTGTACGGGGCACATTTTACTAATAGGGAATTACGGGGTCGTATAAAAATTTAAAAAGAGTAACTTTTTGAAAATAAACGAGAGGAATTTTTTCTTAACGGAGAATTTTTTCGACCTTATTTGGAACATTTTCCCAATTTATATTACCTAAACTTATTTCTAATAGATAAAGAATTAAACAGGGTCGCCACTGGTCAGGGAGAATAGGGTAAGCCTGGAAAAGTGTGGGAATTTCATTTTGGCAAAAAAGTTCAGGGAGAAGTCAGGGAAAATTGCGAATTTTGGCCCAAAACCTGGAAAATCATGTAATTTAGACTGGAAAATCAGTGTTTGTAAACAAACAACGTTTAACCTTACTTTAGGAAGCTAAAAATATTAATGAACGTATGCAAAGTTGGCATCATAAACATAAAAAATAGTCTGGATTTTTATCGCATGATGGTCTGGAAAACCTGGAAAAGTCAGGGAATTTTTTTTCAGAAATTGAGTAGCAAACCTGATTTAAGCCTGTTCAGAGGCAGAAAATATCTCCAAACATTTACATGCCCAGTCGGACATGTAGCCTAAAATAATACATGCCCGAACAAAAATTTACAAGCCCGAAAATTACTACATTTTATTGCTCTATAAAATTTACATTATTCAGACTGTTTGCATTGAAAGGAAATGTTGCAATCACAAACCAAATCCGTATGATATATGAACCAGCATATTAAAACTATTTTATGAATCTCTTTTGATCAATTTTTTACATGCCCGATCGGGCACATGGCTAAAAAAAATACATACTTGGTTGAGAATTTTACATGCCCCCGGCATATCGGGCAATAGATTTTTCCGGACTTGTATATCTCCAAATTTTTTAAGGGGTCTTAGGAGGATAAGGATTAAAAAAATCGATATTTTCAATTTTAATTTTATTTGAGAGCTCAATTATATGTGAGCATTTTGATCCCAATTATATGCAATCATTCCAGTTAGAACAGGTGATAAACATAAAAACATTTTATGAAAGTTTTATATTTGAACACAGTAAGGTAACTTTAAACTGCGTTTTCTCAAAACACATTTTTTTTTCTGAACTATCCGTACGATAACAAAATTTCTATGATTCGTATCTTCACAAAACTTTGTATAGTTAAAGCTGGCATCAGTATCTATAGACTGATTTAATATTAAAAGTGAAAGTGAAAAAATTTTGAAATTTTAGCAGAAATATAAGACAAAAAGTAAGTTTTTTTTCAAATTTCACTTTAAAATAAAATTTAAAATTCTAACACTAAAAATATTTCTTAGATATTAATTCATTCTATAAAATATTTATTTTACTTAATTTTGCAATAAAAATTTTGTTTATATATGTATTTTAAATTGGCTTATCTTACGGATAGTGACACACACTATTGAAATAACAGATAGATGTAAAGTAAAAATTAAATTGTTTTTTTTAAGATATGTAAAAGGTAATAGATTTTTATCCGAAATTTTATGATGTACTATAGTGTATTATTATACGAAAAAAAGTTTCATTATTCTGTGACTTTTATTTTGATCGTAAAATGTAAAACCGCTAGGGTTTATAATACGAGTAAATATACTCGTTTTATAAAATTGAGGATTATAAAATTCTGCATTAAGGGGTCTCAGGAGGATTGAGGAGCAAATATGCTCCTCAATCCTCCTGAGACCCCTTAATGCAGAAGTAAAAATATAGAAATATGCCTACTATTCTCTGCAAGCATCCCTGCGACTTGCATTCGTTTGAAACGTTTCACTTGCAGTTGGTTCTGGCGTTTTTTTTAAATTTTATAAGGTAACTATCCATTATAGTGCCTTCCTACCAAGTTATCCTTCTTAAAATGCAGTGAAACAAAGTCAAAAATGGAAGGATAGTGAATGATGCAAAGGTAGTGGGGGAAGGAACATTTTAGATTACTGAACGCATTTTAGGCTGATGTGAACTTTTGATTTCATAATTACCATTGCATAAACCAGGGATGGGCAAACTTTTTCGGTCGCGGGCCAAAAATAGAAAAAAAAAGTTTGGCGGGCCAAGATAAATTTTTCTAAAATTCCAAGAACAATATACAAGTATTACAATTTAAATATATTAATGAGATGAATGAAATTGCGATTTCATTTTTAAAAGTTCCTCATATTGAGGTTCGAAATGAGATGCACCGATTCTCAGAAACGAGGCTAAATGTTCATCTGTCAGTCTACTTCTGAAAGAATTCTCTCTGAGGTTCATACACTGCAAAAAAAAATCTGTCAAATTTACAGAAAAAAACTGTCAGCCAGGACGCCAGTTTATTTCCGTATATTTAACAGAAATGTTCTGTAATTTTTTACAGATTCTCCGTTTATTTTACAGAAAATTTCTGTGTGTTTTACAGAAGTCTTCCATAATTTTTACAGATTCTCTGTTTATTTTACAGAATATTTCTGTGTGCTTTACAGAATTCTTCTGTAGTTTTTTACAGATTCTCCGGTTATTTTACAAAACTCTTCTGTATGTTTTACAGAAGTCTTCCGTAATTTTTACATATTCTCTGTTTATTTTACAGAAAACGTCTGTGTGTTTTACAGAAGTCTTCTGTAGTTTCTTACAGATTCTCCGTTTATTTTACAGAAATCTTCTGTTTGTTTTACAGAAGTCTCCCGTAATTTTTTACAGATTCTCTGTTTATTTTACTTAAATCTTCTGTATGTTTTACAGAAGTCTTCCGTAATTTTTTACAGATTCTCCATCAATCTTACAGAAATCCTCTGTGTGTTTTACAGAAGTCCTCTGTAATTTTTTACAGATTCTGCATCAATTTTACGTTCTTTGGAGGTTCACAAAAATGTTAATTTAATAGCCTCAATTCAATTCTGTAAACTTCTAACAGTGTCTGTTTTAAGAGATGACCAGTCTTCGGAGGTGACCGTTAGTAGAGGTTTTAATGTATATACATGTATGCATCTTATTTTTCAGAAATAGTTTTTAGGAGTTTAAAATTACTCTTTCATGATATATCTATGCTTAGTATAATTTGTGTAATACCCATTAATAATCAAAGAAATACGTCAGGAAAAATTGTGAAAAATTAGATTTATTTTAAGAAAAAAAATACAGTAATTATAAAGTATTTACAAAGTACAAACATAGGAATATTTACAAAGTTTATTGTTTATAATTTTATAGATTAGCTCTCCAGTATTCATGGGCATTTCTTAATATATAAATAGTGGTCAATTGGCTCATATGCCGACATTTTATTAAGTAAATTGAGAATTTTCATATTAACGGCCTCACGTTTTTTCACATCAGGATTCTTCTTGCATCCTCTGTTAGGATTTATTCCAAGCAAACACCTAGAAACAAAATAATTTACTTCAGTGAATTAAACACATTTTAAAAATCACATTTTACTTTTGACTCATTTATAAACTGAAATTTGTTAGCACAAGCTAGGAGCATAATAATTTTACTTTCCAGCAGCACTTATTGTAATTCCCCCTCGACAATCACGTAGCCAGGGAAGGGGAGGCTAGAGGAGCTACACCCACCGAAAGTTCAAATATGTATGTTTATATACAGGGACGGATTTAGGGAAACAGGCTCTGCAGCCCGGCGTCCTCTACAAGAGAGGGGCACCGAAGGGGCCCCATTACCACAATCCACCCAGTATTCTAGGGAAGGCTTATATTCTAGGGAAGGCTTATATTCTAGGGAAGACCCTTATTCTAGAGAAGGCTTATTTCAGTATTTCAGACACTTCAGTACTAAAATACAAAAAGTTCCAGTGTATTTTATAAATGATCACTATGCCGCGCCTATGTCGGAGGGTGGGGGGGCTCTTTCTTGCACCTTTCGTAGGACCCCATGATACCTATGTTTAACTTATGGTATTTGAATATTTGAGCCTCCCCGAATAAAAATCCTGACCATGGGCCTGCCCTTCCAAATTAAAATGTCAAAATTACCATCTTGTTTTAAAATAGAAGACTGTATGCATCACTGCTATTGAACATTCGAAATAAAAATGCATGATAAAATATTTTTACTACATTTAACAATATGCTTAATTTTCGTCAAATCTTTTTGAAAAAATAATGAATAAGAAAAAGGAATCAAATTTTCAACTTTTTAAAAGCGGAAAGCTCAAATTTTTAAGAGTTTCTCTCTTTTTAAATGCAAAACTTTTATAAAGAACTGCTTACAGAGCGATCAGATCTGCGCTAATTTTTAATAACTTTCTTACATATTTCAACTTCGAAAAGTATTGAATAAAAAATTGCTATTTATGTTTAGTGTTCCTGATTCAGGATATTGGCCACTGACTACACTTATTATTCGAGATTTTGAAATTTAAAACGTTGATGATCAGACTGTATAATAAGCAAAATATTAAAAAAATACTTTTATAACTAGGCACTGATATGATATGGTTTTAAAATTTATGCATTAAAATAAATAAACAATTTATCTTGCACAAAGCCTCACCATGGCACAGTGGTTATATCACTGAAAATGGAAGACGGCCGAAGCGTGAAGGTCCCGGGTTCGGGTTCCATCGCACATCCGTCGACCTAACTGTTCGGTGTTTCTCCGAAACTTAGGGTAAATACGGGTTAGGACCCCTTACAAAGACCCCCACTGAGGGTAACTCCCTTGTTTTGTCATTCGGACGAGGATTTACAAGTGGACTTCGAGCCAAGCACACAAATCCGATATACATGTTCACAACAGCAGCAGCTACTCACTATAGTGCAAGCGGGTTGCACAGATGTGTGCTTCGAATGCATATACACAAGTTCATATACGCAATATGTATTCAGTTATCACGAGCAGGCACGTATTCAGGAAACATTTTGGGAGAGGGGGGGGGGAGTCCAAACCGTAATAAAAGCAGAATTTTTCACAAAAAGACTATCATTATAGTGACGAAAATTAAAATTTCAGGCAGGGGGGGGGGTCCGAACTCCCAGGACCCCCCCCCCCTCTTTCCCCTCTCCTTCCTCCTTTCCTCCTTCCCCCTCTTAAATACGCCGTATGAGTTTGCAGATAGTTTTGGGAATATGTGCGTAGATAGCTTTTTCTTTATCTGACTATGGTTGTTAGTAAACTGAAATTGTATTTATTTAAAAGAAAGAAACAGGGTTTGAGGGGGTGGAATCCCCCTCACAGAGTAAATGTTAACTTATAGTGAATAAGAATTATAAAAAATTCTATACATCCCTGTTTAAGAATCTAAAAAATGAATACATAATATTTAAATAAAATATTAATGCCATTGAAAATTTCACAAAGTTATGACAAAGACTGCCAATAATGACCAATACTAAAGCTGTTCCGATCACCAGAAGCCAAAACTACCACGTTTACTCACGTAATAGTCGCACTTTTTTGCCAATTTTTCATGTTGAAAGTCCAGGTGCGACTATTATGCGGGTAAAATCTACTATATAATATTGTAACTCTAAAGAGCTTTTTTTTCTGCTTCAAAACGGGGGTGCGACTATTACGCGAGTAAACACGGTATTCTGCATCAAATGACGATAAACATTGTAAAGAGTTTTAAATCTCCCTGATTTAGAAGAGATTTTTTCCAGAATTCCCTGACTTTTCCAGACATAAAATTTCCCAAATCCCTGAATTCCAAGTCTCCCCTGAATATATAAAAAACTAGAAAATTCCCACTGTAAAATTACTTCAAATCAAAATCTAGCTGGTTATCTCATACAAATGAAATATTACTTTTAAAACTGAAGAAAATTATTATTGTTTTTGATAATGACATAATTTGTAGATAAAAGAAAATCACAATGTTATGAAGCTAGAAATATTTCTTTGATAAAATATACTACTCGACATTAAAATTGCTGCCATGTGTGTAGCATTTCACCTTCTTGGTGTTGCTATTTTAATTACCAGTTGTGTATTAATAAAATAAAAAAAACAGTTATATGGTATATAAATATAAATTTCACACTTTTTAAAATATTGCTATGTGGTTTGATTTATTTATATGTTTACAAAATGGTAGTTAAAAGTGTTTCATTAACTTTGAAAAAAAGTGTATAACTATGCTTCTTTGATTCATTTTTACTAAGATTAAGAAATAATAGTATGCAATATGCAAAAAGAATTGCAAAGTGTGTACAAATTTAAAACTACATAACAAATATTACAAGGAAATTATAAATAATTTGTAGATACAATTCTTCTGTTCTTTTATACGTTAAAAGGTGAAATATATCATTTCTTTAATTTGGTTTACCTCATAAACTTGATTGAGATATATCCATTGATTTAAATTATTGATGGCACCTACGCGTTAGGAAACTTTAAGATACTCCTACAAAATCAGAATTCTTATTGTAAGTATAGAAGATAGAAATTTATAAGTCTGGGAAGAGTATATATTATATTTGATGTGAAATCCCCGAGAGCACACATGCAGGGGCGTAGCCAGGGGGGGAGGTATCGGGATATATCCCCCCCAAAATTTTTGGATTAGTGATGAAATTCCGTCTATTTATACACATATCACTTCATATCCCCCCCCCAAAAAAAAAAAATTCCTGGCTACGCGCCTGCACACATACACACTAAAAACATCATAAATTGTTCGGTGTTAGACGACTATTCAAGTACAAACACTGAAAATAAACAATATATTTATCACAGTGCCAGGATATTTAAGTTCAGCGATATTCTTTCACTTACTGGAGCACTGCAAACAAAATGATTGCGAACAAAAACACTCATTCCAAAATATTTAACATATCCATAACTATATAATAAGAAATGCTAACTACAGTTCTAGGACCAATTAGCAAGTGCAATGAATATAAACAAACACTATAATAAGGAAATAACTTATGAGAAACAGTTTAGGAGTAGTACTTAACTTGTTACATGAAGTTGCTATTGTTCATTTCCCCCAAAACCAAGAACAATTGCTATACGTAGTTGTTGTGAACAAGTATATCGGATTTGTGTGGTTAGCTCGAAGCCCGCTTATAAATCCTCGTCAGAAGGACAACACAAACAAGGAAACCTCCCCGAAGCTCACTCACCAAACGTAACGAATTTAATCCAGTCATAAGTACACACTTAAAGAAACCTAATACGCTACAGAAAGTCATGAGATTCAACTCTGCAAGAGATGTTTGGCTCGAGCTGCACAAGATATTTGAGGATTCGTCGGACAACCAACTATACAGTACATGCTTACAATTCTTATAATTTAGCTGGTCAGAAGGTGATATGGCAGATCATTTGTCAAAATTCAAAAAATTATGGAATGACATGAACAACGGACTGGAGAGTAAGAAGGAAAATAAACTTCCGGAAATGTTATTAATTTGCAAAATATTAGATACCCTTCCTGAAAATTATCGTTCATTCAAGTCAAGTTGGCTACTTCTAAGCGATGATAAGAGAACCTTAGACGAATTAACAACACAGTTACGTACACATGAAAGAGAACTAAGGAGACATCCAAGTGGAGCTGAAATTAACGATCAACAAGCATTAGTAGCCAGTTTAGATAAAAAGCATAAATCATTTTCTAGCAAGAAAAATTTACATAAATGTAATTACTGCCATGAAATGGGCCACTGGGTTAAAAGGTGCAAAAAGTGGATAGCGGACGGAAGACCCCCGAAATCAAGCCGCCAGAGTACCAGTAGCGGTAATAATAATAATACTGCACTAAACATGACACTTTTAGCGGTAGATGATGAAATTTTTTCTGCCGAAACAAGTAATGAAGACTGGTTTATTGACAATGGAGCTTCAAAACATGTGACAAATACCAGTTATTACTTTGTAGACTTTCAGAAGTTTGAAAATCCCCACAATATAACAGCAAACGGTAAAACATTACCAGCAATTGGCAAAGGAGCCATTAGGGTAATGACAACTGTGAAGGGAAAGAACCAAATCAAACGCCTAGAAAATGTTTGGTATGTTCCGGAAATCAGCAAAAACTTGTTTTCTGTTCTTGCTGCCCAAGATAGAAACCAGAACAGCATATTTGAATCAACTTCTAAAGATTGCTATCTGAAAATTGATGGTGAAGTAGTCCTGCATGGCAGACGAAGTGTAGGAGGTAGTCTCTTCAAGGCAGTTATGAAGAGCTTAGTCCCAGAAACCCAAGTCGATGTGAACATGACTGTGAGTGATGATTCAATTCTACAACTTTATCATGAGAGACGGGGACATCAAGATAAGCAGCATATCAAGTCCGTCATTGAAAAGGAATTGAACATCAAGGTCAAAGCTGATACATAATTATGTGAAGCTTGTGTGTATGGAAAATCTCACCGTTTAAAATTTGGAGCGAGAAAGCAACCTACCAAAGCTGGAGAATTGATCTCAACAGACATATGCGGACCATTCGAAGAGTCATTTGGAAAATACAGATACTTCGCTGTCTTCAAAGATCATTATACAAAATTTAGATATGGTTTCTTCTTGAAGCACAAGTCAGAAGTAAAGGATGTACTTGAAGAGTTCATAGCTCATGCTAAAAAAATTGGCCATAGCATTAAAGAAATACTTAGCGACAATGGTGGTGAATTCGATAACCAAGAAATACGAAGAATTCTGAAGAAACATGGAATAAGTCAAAGGTTGTCGGCTCCATATACGCCACAACAAAATGGCGGTGCCGAGAGAGATAGCCGAACTGTTGTGGAAATGGCCAGAACATTGAAATATTCAAATGAAGAAATAGACTTCCCAGCATCTTTATGGGCAGAATTCATCAGTACTTCAATTTATATACTGAACAGAACGGGAAAAACCTCAGAACAAAACTCAAGTCCTTATGAACTATGGATGAACAAGAAACCTAGAATTAAGCATATGCGAATTATAGGATCTGTCTGTTATGCTCATGTCCAGTTCAAAAGAGGAAGAAAATGGACAAAAATGCCACAAAAGGTTATCTTGTCGGATATGATGGGGATGAGCGATACCGCATCTATATCAAAGAAACCAGATCTGTTATTTGTTCGAGAGACGTTGTATTCGAAGAGAAACCTGCCATGACAGACAATGTACTAACATTGCCTCCTCAGTAAGTCAGCGAAAGAAGTTCAAAAGAACATGATGCGAAGGAAGCCAACGTATATGAAGATCCACAAGAAAATGAAGTCGAGAAGACAGAACCAAAAGAAACCAGGTCCAAAAGACAAATCAAACCACCCAAATGGACAGAAGATTATGTTATGGAAGACATGATGGAAGAAGAAAACACTTCCGAAATAGAATAGTAGATAAGGAAGAATGCATTTGACAGCTAAAGAAAACCAAACATGATGTTCTAAATCCAAAGATGTCCAAGGAAGCACTTCAAAATGATCCTGAAACATTGAAAGAAGCCTTAACATGTCCAGATGCATAAAAATGGAAGACAGCCATGAGAGAAGAGCTAGAAAACTTGCAACGAAACAATACTTGGGAAATAGTACCGAAGCCAAGAGATAGAAAAGTTGTAAAGTGTAAATGGGTCTTTAAGAGAAAATTTGATGAAGATGGAAAAATACAAAGGTACGAAGCAAGACTTGTTGCCCGTGGTTATACCCAAGTGGAGGGAATAGATTATAAGGAAACCTTTTGTCCTGTAATAAAAACAAAGTCTATAAGAACCTTACTGGCATTCTCAGTTGAACAAGATTGGCAAGTGCACCAGCTGGACATCACAGCAGCATACCTGAATGGAAAATTGTCTGAAACAATTTTCATAGAACAACCACAGCTAGACCTGAATGGAAAACCAGGCGAAGAAGTTTGTCTACTCAAGAAGAGTCTTTATGGTCTTCATCAATCTAGCAGAGAATGGAACATGTGCCTTGATGGTTTTCTAAAGTCTATAAATCTCACCAGATCAAGAGCAGACCCATGTGTTTACTTTAACCACCAAACAGATCTCATTGTGGGTGTCTATGTAGATGACTTACTTGTCATGTCCAGTAAGTATACTACAATTCAGAAATTTAAGACTGAGATAGGTGCTGTTTTTGAAGTCAAGGATTTAGGAGAAATTCATCATTTGTTATCAATAAGATTACTAGAAGTAAAAATGAGTCTATGACTCTTGACCAGAATACTTACATAAAAGAGTTGCTCGAATCAACTGGAAAGTCAAATGCTAAAGGTGCTTCGACACAATTAGATCCAGGTGTAAAGTATATGCCAGCATCTGAGGACAGTATGCTAAATGCTGAAGGAGCTTTAAAATACAGACAAGCAATTGGAGGACTCTTGTACTTGGCAGGGGGAACAAGACCTGACTTAGCTTTTGCTACCACCTACATGAGTCAGTTTAATCGTTGTCCAAGTAAAGAACACTAGACCGGTGTGCAGCATATACTCCGCTACTTAAAGCAGACCCAGAACTTGAAGCTAACCTTTCAAAAGACTGGAAAGGATTTAGAAGTATTCTGTGATTCAGACTGGGCTGGAGATAAAATCGACAGACGTTCATTCAGTGGGTATATGGTATTGCTTGCCGGTGGAGCTGTTTCATGGAGTTCCAAGAAACAGAGGACAACAGCTCTTTCCACTGTTGAAGCCGAGTATTTCTCAATGTGTCATGCAGCAAAGGAGGTACTGTGGTTTCAGAACTTTTTGCAAGAAATAGTAAATGAGCAGTTTCTAAAATTTCCACAGAATATATTTGTGGATAACCAAGGTGCTATTTCTCTAGCTAAAAACCATGTTACTTCTGAGCGAAATAAGCATATTGAACTCAGACACTTTTTCTTGCGTGAAAAGGTTGAAGAAAAATGGTTGACATTTACTTATGTGCCTTCTGGGTCAAATGCTGCAGATATGTTGACTAAAAGTGTGCAAAGGAAAACCTTGCTCAACCAAAAACTTTGCATAGGACTGAGGGAAATGTAATCAAGGGGGAGTGTTGAAATTGTTTATTTATGTGATTATATTTCCACCAGTGTATATATGTTTTTCCCTGTCTTTATTGTCTTGTGGCAACACCAAGTTTGTTATGTGCCTGTGGCAACAGTTTTTAGTAATTGTCAGTTTTGTTTACTTGCTAGCAGCATGGAATGTAAAACGAGCCTTGATATTTAATTTAATATATATTTAATCCAGGGCCGTAGCTAGACCGTTTTTCTAGGGGGGGGGCTCAAAATTTTCTGAGGGGGGCTGTCAAATTTACGCACATGCACACACATATGTGCGCGTGCGCATGTGTGTGTATGCATATTAGAAAACTAAATCTCCCTTTATTACTTTCCGAACATCTACCATGTAAAGAAAGTATTGTAATCATGAAAAAATTCGACTTCGAGATTTTGGTGTTTTGACACGTTTTGAGGTCTTCTGAATTCATTTATGCTATTTTTACGAGGTGTGTGTGTGTGTATGTGTTTGTGTGTATGTGAGTGAACACGATAGCTTCTAAACGGGGCATTCGATTGAGCTCAAATTGGATATATATGTTATAAACCACCGTCGCAAAACCAGTATTGATTTTGGTGTGTATAGGACTTATAGTATTTCTACAGGGCTACGACAAAGATTTCTTTTACATTACAGCTTATGGGGGGAAATTCTTGAATGTGCGTTAGCGTTTAAACGATGCATTCGATTGAGCTCAAATTGGATATATATGTTATAAACCACCATCATAATATCGGTATTGATTTTGGTGTATATAGGACTTATAGTTTTCCTACAGGGATACGACAAAGATTTCTTTTACATTATGGATTATGGGAGAAATTCTTGAAAGTGCGCTAGCGTTTAAACGATACATTCGATTGAGCCTCAATTTGGTACATATGTTTGAATTATTCATTCATTAAAATTTATTTAAATGTTTGATCATGATCTTAATCGTAAGTATTCGGAAAGTCGAGTGGAGTTACTCAGATTTTTATACATATAATATATTTAAACTTTTCGCATTCGAACGATTTCGTTTCGCTGGGAATATCCCCTCTTAAATCAATGCTTCGTGCTGAGTAAATCTTTTTATTTGTGAAAAAAAAAACTTATAAATCTGGCAAAACTATTTTAAACGAATTGGATTCGCATTTTCCCTTTAAAGCCTGATAACTTTGACTTCAATGTGACGTAATTGTCACTTTGCGACATCTCATTTTGTCTCGCTAATGATTTACTTTTTTTACTCGGAAATAAAATGAAGCTGAAAATAGCAAAAAATCGGTTAAAAATGAGGGAGCTGGTGTATTTTCAATTTTAAAGAAGCGCAGATTGTTTTATATACATATTTATGAAAATTTTCAAGCGGATTGTATAAACAGTGTAAATGTTATCATGCTTTTTGTGATTAGCTTTTCAACCTTTTTGGAATTATGGTGGTAAAAGTTCTATCTTGGAGTGGTTACCCGGAATCGTCACAGAATCAGTGAGTCAGGGATCAGCATAAATATATACAGTAGCGTAGCCAAAAAAAATGTTAGGGAGGTTTAGGCACTGTTGTAACGGATAATCTACATTATGGATGGCATTCTTCATGTCAATAATAGAACTCTGCTAAATTTTAGGGGGTGTTCTGACACCCAACCCCCTCCCCCCCTCGTTACGCCACGGACTACATAGTAGTATTTTGAATACAAACGTTTAATAAGAGACTTTTGGTGTTTATAAATTTTTCAAAAACTATTAAGATGATATCATTCCTATCAGATTTTTTTATGGTTATAAAGGTTTTTTTTTTTTTTTTTAATTTTATCACCTTTTTGTAAGTAACTTATTTTAGTCTTTACATCACATCAAGGATTCATATTCCAAAAAGTTTTGCTAACATTACATATTTTTAAGTGAATCGTCTTTGTTTGGCATAAAAATCTCTCGTTTAAATTGGTAATTTAAATCAATCAGTACGGGTTAGGATACCTTAGAAAGTCTCCTATGAAGGGCATCCCTCTTCGGCCTAGATCCTCGAGTAGATAATCAGCCGTTTCATCAAAATCGAATCAAATCTATCAGCATCAGGGGCGTAGCCAAGGGGGGGGGGAGGGGAGTCAAATTGATGAGGAATTTTTTGCTATACAAAATGCTTTTTCTTCACTCCCTTATCACCCACATGTATGCATATATGTGAGTAGTTGCAGTAGTCGTAAAAATTGAAATGAAAAATTTCTGGCTACGCCCCTGATCAGCATGTATTTAACTATTGGCTTAACTTCGTAATTTTTTTGAATATTTCTACGTGGTGGGTTTCATCTACCAGCCAAACGCTAAAGAACTCTATCTTTTATTCTTACGATAGAAAGTTTAATTTTCATATAGGGAGCTAAAATCTTTTTAGGGAGGACTTAGCACGTCACCCGTTTTAGTTATATAGCGTATGCTATTTACACATAATTATTCATGATTTTTATTGTTACAGTACAAGAACACCATCACGTTACGATACAATTTTTTTTCTGAAAGTTTCTTAACTGTCAGAAGTTTATCGTTTGTTATAGTGCCTAGTACAGCTTGTGAAGAGAGATCCTTAAAATTTTTACGTGTCTGACATAGTTAGTAATGGTATTTATGTACCAAAACAACATAATTTTTTCGAACTACTGTCTTAATACGATAGTAATATACTCTATAAATTTAAAAATCCGCTTGGTTAGGTAGTAGCGTTTCAATAATTTAATGCTCCTAAAACTCTATTAAGATTATTACAAATGTAATTTTAACCACAACATTAATTTTTTAAAACATACAATACACATGATCTGAAAGTTATCATTGTGGTACATATTTCTCAAAATATGTATGAAATTATCACTTGAAGATGATGTTGTTATTTCGAACACGTATAAATCTCGTCAGAAAGACAACACAAAGGGGGAGGGGAGTTGCCCTCAGTGGGGGGTCTTCCTAAGGGGTCCCAGCCAGTATTTACGCAAAGTTTCGGAGAAAACCACGGAAAACTCCAAACGGTTAGGACGCGCGATGGTACACGAACCCTGGACTTCACACTTCGCCCGTCTACCATTTCCAGTGACATATGAAGATGATGCATTCTTCAATATAATTTCAAAAGAATAGATCTGTATCCGTGGATGTTACTACAAATTATCTGTTTAGAGATCCGTATCCGCGGACTTAACTTTTTAAAGATCTGCAACACTTCTAGTATATATTTAGTTTGTTGAATTTCTTTTTATTTTACTGTTTCTTTTTTTTTACATTACAAATACATTGCTCCTCTCAATTTAGAAAGGTTATATTTAATCAAGAATTTTATACAACAGCGGTTCACAGCCAGTGAGGCGCAGAGCATTTGCAGGGGGGAGGGGGGGGCAAGAAAAACTGGCGAAGAGCAAGTGATAATGCATATATTAAAAAATCGTCTTATTTATTTATTTTTTGCTCCAAAACTATCTATTTTCGCTCAATTCAAACACTATTCGCTATTCAGACTTTATCGATAACATTATTTTGTAGAAAAGGCGGCTAAATGTGCATTGCTGAAAAATAAAAAATTGTATGTATGCTGAGGAATGTGAGCTAAGGGGAGCGCCATCGTAAGTTATCCTTGGTTGTGTGTGTGTGGGGGGGGGGGCGCAGTATTAAAAGTTTGGGAATGGCTGTTATACAACATGCATCATGCAGCTTTTTTCCTTTGTTGCATTTTATAAATTTTCATGAGCTAAGAAAGTTGTAAAAGTTTTAAGTTTCACATTTTTCTTTATTTAACCTTTCACTCAGTACATAGGTGTGGCTATGCCATTATACACGAACACAAGCATTTTTTAAAACATAGTCTTAGTTGAAAAATAAATACGATTTTGGGGATGTACCGAGGTACCTTTAAAAATAAATACTGGGGTATTTTACATCACTGCATGTAACGTCGAAAAAAGATACGGACCTTAAGAAAAGAAAGGGGGGGGGGGAGAGAAGGAAATAAATTTGAATTGAAGACAGTGAAAGTTTAAAAAAAAAGTGTTTCCGTATGCATCGATTATAAAGCATTTTACATTAAAATCTTGTTTGCCGACCAATGGCTGAGTGAATAAGACCATGAACATTGGGAAAGGAGGCTGAAGTTCACAGGTCCAGAGACCTCTCGCGGACCGACCAGTGGCGGAGCGCATAGCGCTCTCAACTGGGAGACGGAAAGTGCTTGGTTCAAACCTAAGTTAGGCTCGTCGAAGTTTTCCGTGGTTTTCTTCGAAATTTCACTTAAATGCGGGTTATGACACCTTAAAAAGACCTCCACGGAGGATACTCCCTCGGCCTGGATCCCTCGTGTTGATACTCGGCCATTATCCTACAAATGAAATCAAAATCAGGCCTCTCGCGCGACTGTCGATTTAGAGTTTTGGGCGGTTTTCTTCTAATGAAAAGTGAAATTGTGTTAGAACCCCCCAAAACGCCTGACGAATGCTTCCCTCCGCTCCGCCCTTAGGCAGATTACTCTTGTGTAGCTTTGTCCTGATAACTAAAGCTCTGAGAAAGGCAGGGGGCGCCAAAAATAAAATTCCAATAAAGGCACTCTTTGAAATGGCCTTAGAACTGGCAACAAAATTTGAGCCTTTAGAGACGGCCAATTTTTTTAAATTTTTTTTTTCTCCCTCTTTTCTATAGATTGCAGTTTACGGGATGTCGGGGGTGAGGGCGATCACTAATTGCAAGGATATTGACTATGTATCATGCCAGATTTATAAAGAAATAGTACCTGCGACTGGTTCGCAGGAAGTTCACGGGATTGACACTGGATCGCCCGTTCACCCTATTTCTGAGAAGTTGGTTTTCCCGCATTGCGTTCATGGGCGCAATAAAATCACCAAAGAAAGTTTGCGATTAGGGATGGACGCGAGACGAAAAACTGGCGTTTCGCGTCTCGCAAAACAGCCTAAAAACTTTGTCTCGTCTCGCAAAATTCCTATATCGTAATGTTAAAAATGTCTGTCTCGTCTCGCAAAAAAGCTGTAAATCTCTGTCTCGTCTCGCAAAAAATCGTCTCGCGTCCATCCCTATTTGCGATGTTTCAAGAGCATGCAATTTGCACAGATTAGTAACATTCTATTTTTAAAAGCAGTAAATGTTTACTCAGGGACATAAAATATAAAACTCATATCCAATCCCCGAAAAATCCTCTGTTCCTGGAGCTTGTTCATTTTTGCTCTAGGGGGGGCTGAGCCGTCCATAGCGCCCCCAGCGCTAGGGCCCTGATTTAATCCAGACCGAGTCTTGTGTCATTAATGTTTCTGCTAAAGGGATAAGTTTATAATTTATCATTAACATCCTTCTTTGTTATATAGGAAAAAAAGAAAATAATTTCCTGCCTGAAAATACCGGAAAAAACCCGATTCTGTGACTGAAAATAACGGAGAGAAACCGTTTCGTAAGATAACGCGTGAACGGAAATTAACCGTTTTCCCCGACATCGGAAATGGGAACACGGTTATTTTCCGACAGCATTGCTGCCAGACAATGACCATTTATTTCAGTAAACTTTCATAACAGTGTAGGTACAGTACAGAAACTCAAAATTTTCGACTAACACATTTTTTTTTTCGTCGCAAAATGATCGACGCATGCCAAACCCTAAAAAGCGTTGGTTTGTACGTGCATCACAAAAAATGGACCCGTTATACAAGCAAAAACAGGAACAATTTCCAATATTAGCGGTCAAAACTCCAATATACTAAGTTAGCCATGACAGTCATATTACTTATTTTTTCGATTCTTATTGATTTCTTGAATCCAATGACAGAATGGAGGGAACATTTGGGGGGAAAAAAAGGACTTTTTTAATAAAGAGGAAAGAAAGAAAGAAAAAGAAAAGAAAGAATACGGAGGGAAGTGTAAATGCATCCATCACACATAATTTCTCAGGTATTAACTGACAAGTGCAGTCGTCAACATGTCTGGGAAGTGACTTAAATTAAAAAAAGTGGACACCCCGATTTTCTATGCGCATATATTCCTGCGTATGTCGATTCTACGTCTAGGGTCAAATTCGGCTGGCAGCAGAGCAGTGCTTGTTCGATCATTTCGCAGTCTTCCTTCGAAACCTGATACCAGTTACCATAGGCGTAGTGTTATATGGGCCCGTGGGGCTCGAGCCCCCCCAATAAATTGTGAATTGGTGCTGAGCTCACCCAATAATTTACCACTAAATACAGAAAACTAATTTATACTAACATAAAAAAAAGTATTTCAGCCCATTTACAAATGTTTAAAAAAACCTTTACTTGTAGTATTAAAAATTTTCTTCTTTCAATTTCAATCGTGATTTAGTATTTATTGTGACGCCACGTAACACACAATGTTACTATAAGCTGCCCTCGCCAGGCTCTGGTTAATTAAAATCAGATTATGCAATGTAAAGTATGAAATGAAAAAAATTCAGATGTGTCTAAAATGCACTATGTCATCGAAACTGTTTTTTTTTTCTCCTTTGGAGTTTTTACTTTGCTTGTATTTTTAACTTATAACATGGTAGGAAGATACTAGCATGGATACTTACCTTACAGAGGTGTAGAATTCTATGGACCCATAGAGCTCGAGCGCCTCCAATAATTTACACTTATATATAGTAAATCATAGCTGCCAACTACTACGGAATATAATTAACCACTTTTTGTAAACAGCACATCTTTTAATCAATTTTTTCAAAATAGTAACCAACTCGCGCGCGCAGCACAAAAAGTTTGCTATATTTTAAGCCGAAAAATCATGTAGAAAAAGTGGTTAATTATATTCCGTAGTAGTTGGCAGCTATGAGTAAGTATATGTACGTGAATCAGTGGCGTAGCCAGAAATTTTCATGGGGGGGTACGACTTCTGCAACTCACATATATGTATACGGGTGTATGATAAGGGAATGAAGAATATACATTTTGTATGGGAAAAAATTCCTTATGGGGGGTTATGACCCCCTAACCCCACCCCCTGGCTACGCCACTGACGTGAATATATGTGGTTGAGGGGCCCGCCCCCCCAATAATTTTGAAAACTTTACGCTTATGCCAGTTACAGAATGAAAAGTGGCATCAGGCATGTATATATCTATTTCAAAGGGATGTTTGAAACTTGTTCTTTTGTCTAGTAAACAAAAGAATTTCTATTCTCAATACTTAACTAATCATCTAACTAATCACTAACAAAGGCTACATTTGAAATGATACATATCGTGCTGGCTCATTTCATAGGTCCCCTTTCTTAGAGATTAAATTACTTTTTGCTTAAGTTTCTTGCAATCTAAATTTGAAAATAATGATAAACTGCGGCCTATGAGGCCCAACACAATGTCAATTTTTTCTTTGCTGTTCTTTTATTTATTTATTAACATAGAGAACCCTTAAGAAATTGGAGATCTAGAATGAGGGTAAATTACACTATGATTTATTTCATTTCTATCAAAACATGATCATCTATCGAGCCTGTTGCATATTCTGATGTTGATTGAAAAGTCTTCCATGGTCTACAGTTTTTTTAAACGACATAATGAGATTATTGTTACTAGTGTTTACTTGTGGCATTTACGGCAGCACAAACTAATTCATCTTGTAGGAATAAGAAATTCAACAAACATCCTCCACAAATTTTGAGTTTTTCCTTCCCCCCCCCCCAAAAAAAAAACTACTTTATCACATATTTTGTTAACACATTAGTGTTACAACACTGTGCAACATAAAATGCAGTATGCTATACAGTACACATTTTTCAAGCAAGAACACGCTTCTTTTTCGGCGAACTTCAATATTTTTACATTTTCTCCTTAACTGAAAGAGAACTTTTTTTGGCGCTTTGTGATTCATACTTGAAAATAAACGAAAATTTGTGTTTTGTTTCATTTTAAGATAAGCTAATCGAGCTGAAATATGGAGTAAAAAGATAAAGAGTAGCTTGAGAACCTCCAAAACTTGGGTTCTTTTCCTTTTTCGAACATGTACCACATGCAAGGAAAGTATTGCAATCATGAAAAAATTCGACTGAGATTTTGATGCGTTAATATGTTTTGAGGTTTTTTGAATTCATTTCTATTTTTACGGTAATGTATGTACATGTGTATGTATATGTGGAGGAGCGTGCTATCAGCTCCTTACAATAGATAAAAATTAAGAATACGTCGAGTGTAACATCCGTTGAATACAAATACCATCTAGTAAAAACTTAACAACATTTTATTCAGACTTTAAGT